>JAGVVM010019655.1:0-15000 GCA_019149425.1 Psidium friedrichsthalianum
CCCGATTAAGGTTGTATGCTCACTTCGCTGGATTACAATGTCGCTTGTGGAACGGTTACATATTTCTGTACGCGGGAGCGGATATCTGCTAGACCATTACATATAAATTGACTCACTGGTGTCTGTCATGATTTGAAGTGAATCTTGCCATCCGTAACTTGGGTGTCAGAAAGACTGTTTGTCATGAAATGGTGGGGATGGGGGAAAAAATAGATGCCCTTACTGAATGATACTGAGAAAAGAGACTTTTAATTGGGTTTTACTTACTTGCACTTTCTTGCTTCAGAAACACATGCTCTAGTTTGTTATGCTTTAGTTGTTAGTCCGATTGAAGTATCTTCCGAAGTTTCAGGTTCATTCTTCAACTGCTTACTTCCACAAAGCATACAGGTTGCTGCAGTTCGACATCTGCCTGACAATCCAACGTATTCTGGTAAGTTTGATGCGCCTGTTGTGTTCTCCACATTTTTGCCCTTTACATGACTTACATCATTTATTTTTTTTATTTACTTGTACTTGTTTTCTTTTTAGCTATAGATGTCTTACAAAGTCTCTTCTAATTAATGGACTTTAGAGAATTATATTGATTAGTAAATGTGAACATTTACATCTATAATAAATAGTAATAGTGTTCCTAATTAATAGATCAAATGAATACTGTAGATAATTTGCCATTGGTTAGTGAATCAAATTATAAGACTCAAGTTTGTCATAATATGTGTAGATGTTAATGTCCCAATCTTCAATACTATCCTTCAAACATAGGGCTTACAATTTTTATATGAATTGACGGATTGGAACATATATTAATAAACTCTAACAAGACATGAATTCGCAAAAACTTAAAAATGAATCCATTTTTTTAGGATTAATACCATGAAAAACCATAAATTGGTACACTTGTGAAAGATTTACCCGAACTAATTTTTTCACCACCAAAAAATGTCAAATTGGCACGCTTGCGACAAATTTACCATCTGTTGGTTTCCATCAATTTTTATCGTCAAATTGCTAAGTTAGCTAATATGCAAGAGTTGGCGGGTGTACCAATTTAGGGTTTTTACCCTCCGTTTGTCACATGTGTATTGGTTTGGATTTTTTCATGATAATAACCCAATTTAATGGAAACTAATGGAGGGTAAATTTCTTATAGGTGTACAAGTTTGAGATTTTTATGATGATAAAAAAATTAGTTTGAGGTAATTTATCAAAAGTGTATCAGTTTGAGGTTTGTTGCAGTAAACAAATTAGTTTGTGGTAAATTTGTCATAGGTGTACCACTTTGAGGTTTTTCGTGATATTACCCTTTTTTTTAGCACATGCACAAGAATCATATTTACAACCCGAATATGATGGGTGAACACGGATGAAGCCCTGCTCAAGCATCATCGTTGTTTATACAAAAGATCTGTAGAAAGAAAGAAAAAAGGGGTTTTGTTTCCATGAGGAGAGTTGTAATAGATGTTGTGATAATGGGCCAAGTTCTCCTTTTTGGTACTTCTATAAGTGTCCTCGGTGACTGCTGAACATCTCCCATCATGCTAGGAATAAGCTGCTCTTTTATTTGTTCTTCTATTTGATTTCTTTCCTCTTTCTCTCAAGAGTTTGGTATTGTGGTAATGTAGATGATGCCTTGGACTCGCCTGCATCGTCTGTAACAGCAGATAGCGAAGAGGATGAGTTAGATCATCACCTGCTGACCTCGCCTGATGGAGATTTTGCATTTCTGAAGGAGAAACCGGTGAGACTGGCCAAAGAGCTCCTTTAAATTCTTCCAATCCATTGCAGTGGCATTTGAATTATAGCCATTGGTGAATGGTAAATGTCCTCCCAATCACATGGGTCATCACATCATTGTCTTCTGTGCTCATAGGAATACCCAGTACTTGTTGATAGATGTAGATCCACAGTATGTAAGTGTATGACTCTACTCCTGTTTTTGGAAATAACCAGGTAGATGACCTTGGCAGTTGGCATTCTTTCAGTTTTGCATCCTATAAGCTTACACTAATTACATATGGGTTACTCTCACTCTGTTGGTATCATGCTAGTGATACAGTTCCCGGATTTCCTGTTTAGCTTGCAAATTGATGTAGTGAACCATAAATGGGTATTTGAACAAGTAGGTTATATTCAAGCGAAATTAAGAAGCAATTGGTTCATGAACATGAAAAGCAGAAGGAGCAGATCAGATGACGAATTGCGGCATGATCACTATGGTCATTGGCCCTGTAGCCTTCTTCAGATATAGCAAAAACTATGAGCAAAATGATTGAACTGACATTCAAGAGAGAAAATAGGCTTGAGTATCGGTCTGAATAGATAATATGAGAGAATTGGGACATAGAAGGACAGACTAAGTCAACACACAGCAATGCCGTACGTGTCTTTTCCATTGCTAAATGTGCAGCCCAGAATGCGATATCTGGTGCATGAGCGTTGAAAAGCTACACATGCCACACCGTCTTCCTCGCAGTGTATGGAAAATGGTGTACTGGTGCAGCTGCAATATACTGCAGTGCAGAGCTCTAATATGCAGAAAATGCTGGTAACGTTTCCCTCCGGAATAATGTCTGGATCTCCGTGTATGCATATATAGCTCCCGGCTTCTTTGTGGTTGCTGTTTGGGTAACGTGTTCCTGAACATCCGACACGGACAAAGAGACTTATCTTACAAACCGAACGGGCGAGCCGGGAGGTGAAAGATACAATTGAAGAGAAGCAGGTATGGAGCAGATCCTTCAAACAGCCGAACATCTCGACTGCTAAATTTTCGATACAAGAGTCGCTACTTCTTCCAAAGCTGTTCTATAGCAGCCAAGATCTGTTAGAATCCAACAACTATCCATCAAGTGAATAATTTATGAGAACGGCAAATAAACAACACAGATAGATAAGTTGTACACAGAGTGACTCGAAGTATAACATTTGACAATACCATACTACAACCCATTTGTCTCTAACAACACTGGAAACAGGAGTTGATGCATGCCTCTGAGAGCATGAGCATCACAGCAACCCTCTGCCGACTGTTTCACCCTCTAAGGCCTTCACCTTGCCCAGCAGCTCCTGCCTCAAACTTGCTTCTGCAGATTCCTCATACTGCCTGCTTATACGGGTCAGTTCTTCTGCTTTTGCTGCCTGACTTTTGCATGCTCCGATTTGATCTTCCAACTCTAGCAGCCTGTGGTTCTGAATTTCTTCCGCTCGGAGAGCAAAGTGAGCTCGAAAAATTTCTTCCAAATGATGCAAAGCAAATTGGATCTTGAACCCTGCATGCTTGGCCAGCATAACCTGGTTCCACCAATCATGGAGCAAGGTCTCCGAGAGCTCGTTGACCGGTGTGGCAGACATGCTGCATATTGCCCCGCATAGCAAGTTAAAGATCAGGCTCTTTGATTTTAACTTCAACTTAGAGCTAGTACTTATATCTCCGCGCTTCTCGAGCAGCAGCTTCAAGGTAGGGGCTAGGCTCCCGATGACTCTGTACCTGTCAACTTCGACAAGTTCTTCGCCTTCGAAGAATATCGCAGAGAACTCTAAGTTCTCTATGCTAGGTTCTGTCCGGCCCATGAACTGGGTGAGAGTCTGCCGTAAGTATGGGGAAACTTCTGCAGTGCTGCCACTAGCTTCCAGTCGCTCCCAAAAAGATGCATGCCCTGTTCCTACTGTTTCCTTCTTTAAAATCTGAAAAGTGCCCGGGAGTTTGGCTTGCTCGTCTTGAACGAAAGCAATTAGTAAATCCTCTAAGGTCTGTATGCCCCTTTCTTTTGATCTATCGGATGCATGTTCCTCATTCTTCAGAGCTGTCTCGGTCATGTCCTGGGCTTCGATCATAACTTTATGATAAATGACTTCACTTCGAAGAAATCTTAATTCCACTTCTTCTTTTTGCTCACCCCTCAGTATACGTAGCACCTGAGAATCGAACATAGATTCAGATAACAGTTTGAAGCAGAATCGGGATGTTACGGCAGCAGCAAAAGTAAACGAAGCACAGACGAAGTATTAAAGAGGAGTCTGAAGATGAAGCCGAGGTCCCTGCTCTTTGTATCATTAGCCGGTGTAGCCCAACTAAAGAGGTCTCTTATTTGGAAAAGTGGTTGAGTAATTATCATGAGCCTGTTCCCTTGATCTATTGCTTCACGGACTCAATTTTTCAGATTCTGCACTTCTTTTCCTAGGATTAGAGAACCAGGTAAGTCTCATAGGTAGGGGCGAACATCGGCCATCAGGAAACATTAGCATTACTGGCAGAAGATAGAGAATAAACCTATGGAACTTGGACAGCTGTTTTATCCCGAATGAGAAAGACAACTACTGCGTGATTCCTACAGCATATCCGTGTCCTATATTTTGCATTTGCACTGAAATTGCAGTACGAGAACATAGTTCCGAAGGAAAATTTTAGAAGCATCTGATTCTGTGACCCCATGCTTCTCTGCTTCGACATTGCAGCAGAGTAACATGAACTTTTCAGCAAGTGACGCATATATTGAGGTTATAAAAGGAACTAGACCATACCTCAGGTTTCATACATTCAAAGTGAGCGACGTATGGGCAATTTTCGTGAGAACATTTGTAGACGCACTTGTCTGGATCCCTTCTTTGCTCACAAGCATCACAATAATACTCGCCGGAGTCGTCCTCAGCAAACTCATCCTTCAGTTGTAGAACGTGCCTGTGGTTGTCGGACTTGATCAGACAAGGTAATGGACCACATAGTAAATGGAGACTGTAATTACAGGTCACACAACGGAAAAGTCCCTTTTGTTTTCAGTTTCCACTTCCATTTCCTTGCTGGAACAAGGCAATATATCTCCATCACAGTTCCTACATGCAACTTCCTTGTGTATATTGTCAATGAAGTGAAGAAAATGACTGCAATTGCCACATTGTATTATGGGCTTGAGATTCTTGCAACCAATGTGGAGGCTGAACGGTGGCGAGCATATTTTGCAGTCGTAAGTGAAGCCAGAACTAATGTCGAGACAGGCTGCACACGTAAATCTGATTTTCTTGAGCAGATCCATTTGGTGGTAATGACGAGAATGTTTTGGGATACTCCACGGCAATTCAGCACAAGATTCGTGGACAGTGAACGTCTCACACTTAATGCATTGATAGGTAGGATCAGTGCAACGTTTGGAGCATACAGGGCACGAGCGAGATTTAGTACCTTTCTCGATACTAGACAGCTGCAACGGGTGCCCATGGACAGCAGGAAAATTTTCTGTCCGGGTACCTTCCTGGATCCTCGAGGGCAGTAAAGCGCATTCCACATCCAAGCGGAGATCACAGGGTTTACACTGGTATATAACAGACCCCCGGCACACGTTTTGACAGGCCTCACACTCTAATCTTCCTTTCCCACCCGTTGAGGGGATTCGAGCTTCCAAGGTGAGTTTGCAGTCACGTTCACTGACACGCTTACGAAAATCATGGAGAAAATGTTGAAGTTTCAGCGGTAGTTCAGTGCAGGAAATATGGAGCCACACACTGCAGTAGTCACAACCATATATCTGCCTCGAGTCCGAGCGTGATCGATTGCAAGCTAAACAACGACCTTTGAACTCCTTTTTAGTGCGTTTCAAGGGATGTCCATGACTAAGATGGTGTATATAGTCACCATGCTTTAGTTTTTCAGCCATCATGGCACATACAACATCCAAATGGAAATTGCATTCCTTGCAAGAGAAGGTGAAGCCATGGAACATCTCTTCACAGGCGCTACAGAAAACCTTTACATCACTGCTCTGCAGGTGGAGCCTGTGGCTTGGATGAGCGAAGTGTTCATACTCCGGAGGCAATTCAGCACAACCCTTGTGGAGAAAAAAGCTGCAACCATCGTAGTCGCAGGCATATGTCAGACCTCTGCATTTTTTCTTGCATGCACTGCAAAGAACTTTATCCACTTGGCTCTTCATGCTTGCTGTCAACTCATGGTGATGCGCAGAACTTTTTATTTTCATTTCTTCGACTTTCCTCATAGGCATTTCCACACATTTCATGTCCAGGTTAAAATCACACTGATGACAGCGGTACACGAAGCCCTCAATCTTTTCTCCACAAAAATCACAATAGTTATATGATGCAACTTGGAGTTTCAAGCGATGCCTTTCGTGATATGGGTGTGTCTTCTCCAACGGTAACTTGGCACATGAGTCGTGGAGAAAATACTTGCAATAAACGCAGCCATATATCTGGTTCGATTCCGAGAACGATTGGTTGCAAGCTGAACACTCGGAATTCAACTCCAATTCGGTGAGCTTCAAAGAATGTCGATGGCTGAAATGATGTATTTTTCCAACGTTCGTAGCACAGTCAACATCCAAATAGAACTTGCATTCCCTGCACGAGAAGGTGAAGCCACGGCACTTCTTTTCACATGCATTACAGCAAACCTCCGAATCACAGCGCTGGAGGGTGAGCTTGTGGTGCGGATGAAAGAAGTGTTCCAACTCTTGCGGCAATCCAGCGCAACGTGTATGTAGAAAAAATCCACAATCATCGCAAGCGTATATCAGACCACTGCATTGTTTCTCACATGCACTGCAAGCAAGTCCTTCCTCTTCCTTCTTGACGCTTATTGTCAACTCGTGGTCATGACCAAAAAATTGTTTTTTCACCTCTTTCTTTGTTGTTCCAGGTTCGATGGAAGGCATCCGTGCGCATCTAATGTCCAGGTCAAAATCACAATGATCGCAGCGATATGTAAATCCCTCAATTAGATTTTCGCAAAAATTGCAGTAGTTGTAAATTGCCACCTGGAGTTCCAACGGATGTTCTGCATGATAGAGGTGTTCCATCGTTAGAGGTAAATTCGCGCATGACTCGTGGAGAAAATATTCACATTCCTCACAGCCATAGATACGACTTGAGCTGCAATCGTCACCACAAGCTGCACATATGAGGACGGCATCTCTCTCCTCCTCCTCCGATGGTCAGCGGGTGCTCGTGGCTAAAATGATGTTTCTCGTGCTCCTGATCTCCAGGTTCGGAGGTAGGAGCAGATTGCAGTGAACATATTATATCCAGGTCGAATCGACAAATCTCACAATGGTACACAAAGCCACGAACCCTTTTCCCGCAGGAATCACACCATACTCTTCCATCGTACACATCTACTACTAGTGCACAGCTCCAGAACGTGCGCCTCGTGCTGCCAGTGTCGGCGCTCCATGTTCAACTCTGCACATGACTTATGGAGGAAGAACTTACACAAGCTGCAAGTGTATGTGTCCCTCAAGCAGCGCTTATCACAAGCTTCGCACTGAGCTCTTTTATCCTCATCAATCTCCTCCATCAACACCAAGCCATGGTCATGGCTAAAGTGCTTAAATAGCAATGGCTCCCCTCCTTCTCCAGGACTGACTTGTTTTAGAGCACAGTCAATGTCGAGATCAAAGTCACACTCCTCACACCGGAATGTGAAACCGTGGCATCTTTTATCACAGGCATCACAGTAGACAATTCCGGTGTAAAATGCCGTCGGCCCGAGGATCAAAGCATGGTCAGTGTGCAAGGGATGCGTTTTGATCTCCTGTGGCAAATTAGCGCACTCCTCATGGAGAAAAAATTGGCACTCGTCGCAGCTATAGTTTGATTCAAGCAGCGTTTCGTGCAAGCAAAGCATTTAACTTCTTCATTATCCTTGATCAAGCATCTTCTCAACCAGTGTGGGTGGCTGAAATGTTTGATCGGCTCCATCTTTGATTGAGGCTCAAATTAACATCGGTGTAAGCTCCCAGTCAGTGCATTCAATATCTGTAAAAAGAACTTCTGCAACAAAGAACAACGCGGGCTGTTGTCCGTTTCAGACCCTCATAATTCCTCTCTTACCCCTCCAGCATTAAGCATATGAGGCATTCCTGGCTCATCTGCGGCGCACCAAATAGCGATTCCATCACCATGAGCAATGCACTCAGAATGAAACTACGCATGTCCATGAAAACAATCAATCAAACCAGATGCTGCTCGAGATTCATAACTTCCCATGCCAAACAAAAAGATGTTCTGTGACCTGATCGCGCAGATTCTGCTAAAACGACGCCAATAAAGATGAAACTTGAAAAAAAAAAAAATTCAGTTCCACATCTTCTTCTGCAGGAAACTATTATTCTCATGAAGCAAGTTTGCAACTGCAGATTCATAAAGTAGAGTCTAATCTCATTCAAAAAGGGCAAAGTTATTTAAAAACCCCAAGTTCACAGGTCATAGCACCCCACCGCCTTCACTCAACCTCCCCTTTTTCTTCTAATACTAACTCAAAACCAACTTGCTGTGTTCCTTTGGAATTTTCTTGGTGTTTTTGAATTCTCAGTACACCAGAAATGGGCCGAGATAGCACTGGCTAAACAAATCAAACTCTTGAAATACTAACACAGAATTGATTTTTCAAGTGTAAAAACTAGCGATCCAAATGAAGACTAAACTTCTTACCTGTCAATGATGCCTCAAGCTCTGAGGTGCCCTCGCTCTTTCGCTCACTCGCTCATAATAGGTTCACGCCTGCAAAAGAAAACGGTCTGCTGCCTGCTTCCCGACTTATCGCCGACAAGTCTAAACCAGTAACATTAACAGATAATGTACCCACTCATTTCAAACGGGCGTCAGCGACAGGACTGCGATTCCAGGCTGGTCCATCCATGCAGCAGATCGGTCGAAGTACGAGTACGCAACTCTAGGATCAACATTAGTGCACTAACAGGTATCACATTTTGCTTATTTCCAGCAAACCTCTATCAAATCACCGCGTCCCTTTCACTTTTTGCCTTATTCTTTGTCCATCTTTTCGCAATTATTATTATGCCCACCATGGACAAGGGAACCTTGTTCCGTGCGTGAATGGAAGGGTCACAATTTTTGGTATGGTTAACATGATGCAAATTTCAAATAGGTACTTTTGTGACAAATTCATTTCAAATAAGTTTTTTGATCATAAAAAACTCTAAACTATTAAACTTTTGACAAATTTAGTCGAAATTAATTATTTCACCACAAAAAATCCTAAACTAATACACATATGCCAAATTTATCTTCCGTTAATATCCATTAAATTGAGTTAATACAAAAAAAAAAAAATCTAAATGAGTCCACCTATGACAAATAGAGGGAAAAAAATCACATGTCATCTAACTTAGTAATTTGAAGGTAAAATTTAACGGACTTTTTGGGTACACTAAGGGATTTGCAAAAGGAACAAGAACCACCAAAAATCGCATCGGACACAAATCGTTGGGTCCTAGGGGAATTGATTCGGTTCACTAGTCTGATTCCCTATTCTAGGTGTGGAACCGCCCAACTGTACAGGGGATATATATATATTTATTTTTGAGATAAATTCAAACCCTAAATCCCTAATCTCACTTGTCAGCCATCTCGTCTCACATTGATCTCTCTTGTCTCAACTCTCTCAAGCAACCCACTCAGTTTCTCTATCTCTCGACTCTCAATTCCCATCGACTCACAATCGCACCTCCAGTCGGTCCTCATAGACATGACTCATGGCATTGCCTCCATCTTTTGCTCTCGATCGCCTCAATCTACTATAAGTTGGAAACCCTAGTTGTTGCCATTCACCCTTTTTAGTTTCTTCAATCTACTCATTGTTTAAAATACTGAAAAGAAAGTGAAGTATTTTTTGCATATGTTTGAAGTTTTTTCACAAACAATGGGGCAATTAAAGAACATTGCGCTCTTTTTTGTTGGAGGAAAAAGGAAACTTGGTGGGCCCAGCTCATGGCTCGCTGAAAAAAAAAAGACATTGATCGTGTGAAACTTGGTGGGACCGATTTCATGGACCCACCCAAGAATTGCACTAGTACGGGTGGTTCCCAATTTCAATTTTTTAGAATCGATTCTAGGGTGAGAACCGCCCACCCTAGAACTTCTCACCCTAAAATTGATGACCCCTACTTTTCCCGATAAACCCAAATAGGTGCATTCTCTAAATATAAGTTGAAAGCTATGTCGAATAAGCTTATGTCACGGGCTGACAGATTTCAACTGCGAAATTAGCTTGTGCAGCGCCTAGCAGGCCGAGAACACGCTAAACTAACCTTTTTGCTCATGTTGTCCCGTAGAACAGCACGGCAAATAGATTCCTCATATTAGATTGTACCATGCTCTGCTTACCTTGAGCATCTTGTGCATTGAGCAAGACAAGTAGAACACTTGGGACACAACAACTGGTTTTGCTTTGCCATGGCCTCATAAGGAGAATAACCAGTTTGTACATGGGAGGTTAGCTTCGCCTTTGATCCCTAGCGATGTAATCCTTCTATCTTATAACTCCTACCATAAATTACCCCGACACCACTCCCACGAACCGGTTGCTTCTTGCTTGCTACGTCGTTCACTCACCACAAGGACACCATCAAGTTTCGCTCCCTAGGTACATGAGAGTGGGAGAAGTTTGGGTGCGGGGTTTCCGGCCTGTCGCATCGTATACGTGCACGGATGGGGAGACGGAACATTCGATCCATGTCATTTGCATGATTGCTTCGCGCGTCAATCCTGCTCCCGTCTTTTTATATGAAGGAGCATGATTAATGGGTTCATTTGACATGTAAAGCATTCACAAGTATATATTTAATTATATATGACAAGATGGAGCATGATTGAAAAAAAGAAAAAGGAGAATAAATTTAAAAACCATAAGTCAGTAAGATGAAATCCAAAATTATTTTTTCTTCGTTACTCAAGAATTCCTTTTTCACCCGTACGCACAAATATGTTTGAGCCACGTGGCAAATTGTCCAAAAACTCATAAACCTATTGTATTTTTGCCAATTCAATCTTAAAATTTTTAATTTTATCAATTCAATTCTAAACCTTTTACATTTGTGCCAATCCAGTTCTAAACCTTTTCTTTTATGCCAATTCAGTCTTAAAATTTTTGCATTTATGTCAGTTCAATCAATTTAGTCAACTTTGGCCAACCAATGTTGACAGGGAAATTTTTAATAATATTTTATCTATTTTTATTTTTTATTTTTTTATTCATCTTTTTCCTCCAATTGGTCACTGATCCGGCGATCTTCTGGAAATGTGGCCATTTGTGCCGTTGTGGCTGGGCAAGGCCGGACCTCGCTTAGCCATCGGGGTGACTTGGCCTCGCCCAGCTCTGGTGGCACCGGTTGGCAATGTCGAGGCTTGTGGTCGCTGTTGCTCTAGCCTATCGCTGGATGGAGGAAGAAGATGAACAAAAAAAAAAAAAAAGAAAAAGAAAGAAAAGGAAAATGGAAAAAATAAATAATTTGAAAAATATTAAAATACTATTAAAAATTTCCCTGTTAGCATCAGCCGAGGTCCATCTGAGCACTGACTGGCATCCACGATAGTGCTGGCCGTGAAAATTAGCCAAATTGAATGAATAGGCATAAATGCGAAAATGCTTAGAACTGAATTGATAAAATTAAAAAGATTTATGACCGAATTGATAAAAATGAAATAGGATTAGGACTTGCCTTGAGCCACGTGATATCGGAAAAGCTTATAATTTATTATTAATTGTATGACGACTAATTAAAATCACAAACAAGGGAAAACTAGAAATCCTAGAAGATGAAACTCAGGTTTGGGCAATTACTCTTGAAAATGGTTTTACAAATGAAATTCCTCATTGATATAATTAGTAATTAAATTACATTACTTACGAGCAGCCCTGCCTTCGATGTTGTTGTGGTGCCAAAAATAAACACAAAATTTTATTAATTTCGAATACTCTATTATACCCTAAAGTTAAATTAAACCAATTGCAACTTTGCAATACTTCTATTGACGTCCCTTGCAAAAAGAAACAAAATAAGCACTAATGTTATTTGACGCGATTTAAATTACATCGTTTCGTTAATGGATATACTTTCGTTTGTGCAGATGTCATAAAATATAGAATCTCTTAAAACTTCCATAATTTTTCAATATAATACGATCCAACTAAACTTTGGCTTCTACAAAATATATATATACACACACACATGCCTGCATACATATGTTTTTTGCCTCTACAAACACTCACATAGAGCTGTCGATCGAACTCTAGCACACAGTAGCATTTAACTCCTCTCCTCCGGTGAGCGATGGCTCCACGTTTCAGTACTTCCAAGCTCTTGCGTTCTTCGAACATGCTTCTACTAAGTCCTCTGTCAGGTTCAACATCGAACCGTGCTCGTCCTCTAACATCCATTCGTGTTCGTCCGTCAATCTATCTAATTTACTCTTGGATTCCTCGATCTCTTGGGAGAGCTCCCTGATCTCTTTGGCCGTTCTCAAGATGGCGTTGTTATCGTGCTGGAGATTGGTGTAGTGAGCGCGCATTACAAGTTTCAGCCGGTCGATCGCAACTTGATTTTGAACCTCGAGAGGTGCACGAACATCATGTACTTCCACCTTGTACAGCAACTCTTCGGTGACTTCGGCGACTCTTGTGTTAGCCATGCTATAGATAGTACCGCACAGTATTATGAAGACCACGATCTTCGGATTCAGGGTTAATGTGGATTCCTCGCTCACGTCTCCGTGGATCTTAAACAGTTCTCTTAGGACAGGAGCCAATTTCTGGGTCATCTTGTATTCGGCCACCTGGACAACCCTTTCGCCATCGGACTGCCACTCAGAGCACAAGTAATCCGGATGTCGCGAATAGACTCTTCCTGAAGTCCGAGAATGCCCGTCCATGAATGGCGATTCAACTCCATTGGGGCTCAAACGGTTGTTGTTTCTCCAGGCTAGCACCTTTATGATTTCCACCACCACCTCTTGTACACGTCCTCCAGCTCTGCCTCTCTGTTTCGTTCAGAGATTCGACCATTGCTCTGAAGGTCTCCCCATGCTGCATCGCCGCCTCTTTAAATTCGAGTTTCTTCTTTTCGACGCGTTCCGCAATCCTATCTCAAAAGTAAGAAAAAATAGATCAAAAACGAGTAATATGATACTCTAATGGATGACTTCTAATTTAACCTATTTAACGATAGAACGACAAACACGCGTCATGGAAGTTCGTCTATAGTGGATTTCCTTTGCTGTCCACAGTGGCAGCTCGTGCTGCAGAATGGATAAGTCATAACTCACTTCACCGAGCTCCGTTCAAGCCGTCCTTATGGTCTAAACGAAGCTTATTCAACGTACTACAAAAGTTCTAACATGGTTAACCTCAAACAATGACAGAAAAATGAAGATATTAGCTCTTGAAGTATGCTGTTTCGCGCACATATGTAGCAACCAAATTGAAAATCTTGTTTCGAGCAAACCAGAGCGTCAAATTAAGATCCGTCAAATTCACGGCTTCACAACGTCCTAAATTTTCATCTCCATGCAAAAACGCAGCATAAAAACTCATTAAATGAACTTAGCAACTTAAATTCGACCTAGGTCCGAAACTAAGCCTAACTCTCAAATTACTTCAATAAGAGGAACGAGGGGTGGCAGTATTTACTGAACGTTATTAAACGGCATCGGAATTGCTTGGTAAGGCACGTGATTTGAACCCCTTTTCCTCTTTCCTCCCTTTCTATCTTCCTCTTCTCCTTTCTTTCTTTCTTCTTTTCCTCCCCTTCGTGCGTTTGCTCTTGAAAAGAAAATCTCTGCCCCCTTTTATTTCTTCTTGTTTTGGTTTGGACTTTTTCACTTTTTATTTTATTATCATATTTTTTTGTGGTCCCATCATCATGTGTTGACGTCTGTCAAAGAAACCCAATTTTATTACATAATTGTATTAAATTACAATTACTTACGAGGCAGCCCCACCTTCGCTATTGTGGAGCCAATAATAAACACAATTTTATTAATTTCCAATACTCTATTATACCCTAAAGTTAATTAAACCAATTGCATGTTGCAATACTTCTATTGACGCCCTTACAAAAAGAACAAAATAAGCCTCTAATGTTATTTTAAGCGTGTTAAATTACATCGTTTTTGTTAATGGATAATATCTTTAGTTTGTGCAGGTGTGATAAATACAGAATCTCTTAAAACTTCCATGTTTTTCATATAATACGATCCAACTAAACTTGGCTTCTACAAAAAAAAAAAAAAAAAAAAAATATATATATATATATATTATATATATACACAAACACACACACACATGCATACATATTTTTTTTTGCTTTCTAACAAACCTCCACATATAGCTAATCGATTCAACTCTAGCACCACGAAGCATTTAACTCCTCTCCTCCGGTTTGCGATGGCTCCCGTTTTCAGTACTTCAAGCTCTTGCGTTCTTCGAACATGCTTCTACTAAGTCCTCTGTCGGTTCAACATCAAACCCGTGCTCCAGTCCGCTACATCCATTCGTGTGCTCCGTCAATCTATCTAATTTACTCTTTGGAGTCCTCGATCTCTTGGGAGAGCTCTCTGATCTCTTTGGCCGTTCTCCAGAGGCGTTGTTATCGTGCTGGGATTGGTGATGAGGCGCATTACAAGTTTCAGCCGGTCGATCGCGAACTTGATTTTGAACCTTGAGAGGTGCACGAACTCATGTACTTCCACCAGTTGTACAGCAACTCTTCGGTGATTCGGCGACTCTTGTGTTAGCCATGCTATAGATGGTAACCGGCACAGTATTATGAAGACCACGATCTCGGATCAGGGTTATGTGGATTCCTCGCTCACGTCTATCCGTGGGCTTAAACAGTTGTCCTTAGACAGAGCCAATTTCTGGGTCATCTTGTACTCGGCCACCTGGACAACCCTTTTCGCACATCGATGCCACCGCTAGAGACTGATCCCGCCGATGTCGCGGGAAGCCTCTTCCTGACTCCGCGAAGGCCTCGTCCATGAATGGCGGTTCAGGACTCATCGGGGCTCACGTTGTTGTATTCTCCAGGCTAGCACTTTATGATTTCCACCACCCTCCTCTTGTACACGTACTCCAGCTCTGCCTCCTCTGTTTTGTTCAGAAGAATTGGGGGACCATTACTCCCGCAGGTCTCGCCATGGCTGCATCGGTACCTCTTGGATTCAGAGTTTCCTTCTTGTCGCCATCTTGCT
>JAGVVM010019656.1:0-68689 GCA_019149425.1 Psidium friedrichsthalianum
AAACAAATTTCTCTTGTTTTCTCTCTTTATTTCTCTTCTTCGGAACTTCTTCAGACTCTACATTCTTCACACTCTGATCTATCTCTTATATGATAAACTTTTTCACTATTGAGACGAATCTCTGAGACAAATCTCTGTTTCGTTTGATTCGGCAGCTTTTTTTGCGTAAATGCGTGAAAGCGGAGACGTATCACGCTTAAAGAAGGGGAAGAGAGGGGGCCATGAGAAAAGATAAGGGGACGGTGAAATAATAGATAGGGGTCCGCTGACGAAAAAAAAAGGACAAACTGGGGAGAGGAGCAGGGAGGGGGGCCGGGCCGAGGGGAAGTGACACCGGGGGGAGGGGGGGGGGCGGGGGCGAGGGGGAATGCCGTGCGCGGGGGGGGCCAGCCTGTTCGGCACTTGAAGTGCGAACAGCAATGTGTTCGGCACTTCAAGTGCCGAACCAACCCCTCAATCGTAAATTTACGTCGAGAAAACCTAAATTGGTAAAACATAAAATTTTAAAACCTAAATTGTGTAAAAAGCCCCCCCAACCGTTGCACGAACACCTTTTTCAAGAAGATGTCGACTGACACTTTCGACGGCGGCGCGTGTGCCTCCGAAATCGAGCTGTGCGAGGATGGGCGTCAGAGGAGGCTCGTCCTCACTTCGGGCTTCATGGGCAAAGAGTCCGACGTCTTCCTCGTCGACCATGCTTGGACTTTTCGGCTCTCCGACGCGTACAGCGGCCTCAGGAAGTTTCGGGATTGGCTCAGAGACGGCTACTTTAATGTGTGTCGATGGCGTTCTGAATGTAGATGAAGAAGCTGAAGGAGGGACTTCAGTTGAGGACACTGGCAGCATGTGCGTGGAGGACATACTGGAACATGACACTGTGTTAAAGCAAAAGAGGACAGGACAATGTCAGATGGTTGGAGCTCGATGAGCTTGATATTTATGACAACACGCGCTTATCTCTCGATTTATCTGCTAAGTTTCCGGAATTACTTGCTCTCAGCCTGTGTGGAAACAGGCTCGAGAGTGCAGATATCATTTTTCAGGAAGTTACCAGATTCAAGCATCTAAAAGCTCTGTGGCTCAACAATAATCCAGTGTACAGAAATGTGATGCTGTCTAGCAGATAAAATTCTTCAGACTTGTCCTGGGCTTTGAAATCCTTAATTCATCCTTTACCCGTAATTTTGGAGAGTGGGCGTTGGGATTTTGTGCAGAAGTCTATGGGAAGGATAACCCAGGCCAACACTGTGGAAGTGACCATAAGTTGCATGAAGTGATAACTCTCGATATTTCTAACAGAGGCATTCAAATCTTGCTAATAAGGTTTTTTCACCTGCTATGATGCCATCTCTTTTCGCATCTGAACCTTCGGGGAAATTCACTTCGAGAGAATTCAGCTATTGAGTTGTTGGGAGTCTTGAGGCAGTTTCCTTCATTAAATGTTATTGAGATTGCATTCTTCCTGAAGCCTAACCATGATTGTCTCTTGAGTGCTGGTCAACATAAGGGAAGGAGCTTAGAGTTTGCCAGCGAGAGCGGAGCCTGTCAATCTGGACTTGCCTAAAGTAGGGGTGGAGTCGGAAAGCTCGGACTGTTGGCTCTACTTCTGATGCTCCTGGTTCGGCTCACTCAAACGACGCCGACTCGTATCCTGAGAAGGAAGTCCTGGGAGTCCATTTAGGGTTGACCACGTTGAAGCAATCTTCCGCCGGGTCATGACCACGTTGAGATAGTGGACCTCCAACTACTTGCACTTCGACAGAGAAGAGGGAGGGTAGTTGAGATAATGGACTGAAAAGCAAGTGGAGGACTCATCATGAGAGAGGTGGCCATTGTCGGCCACGAAGGAGGTGCACGAAAGTGCTTGGAGAAAAGATGACACCACGATCATAACAACCATAAAAAAAAAAAGGAAAAAACAATGGCCAGGACTCCACCAAATGAGAGAGGGGAGGGTGGGACTGATTGAAAAGAGGAATTCACGAGGATCCCTGGGGCCATGGGGAGTTTCTCTCGGCATCAGCTGCAGGAGGAAACATAACAAAACCGGATGAATTCACGAAAGCTACGAGGAAGACTAGAGGTTGTTTCGTCGGCGAGGCGGCGGTGCCGTGTAGAGGTCGCTGACCATGGCTGAACAATCTCTCTAGAGAGCGAAAACACGTGAGAAGAGAGAGGGGAAAAGGGGAGTGAGGCACGCCCTTTTTTTAATTTTTTATTTTTTGCGCGTAACCAGCAAGAAAAATCAGTTCTTGTGCAAACCCACTTGGTTTCTTGTCCGTCTTTACCCACCGCGAAATTCCAATTCATTGAATTCGCAAAACAAGTTGCTGATATTGGAGGGGGGCATGCTTCATCTCTCTCGAAAAAAGAAGGCTTGGAAAACTGGAATGGAAGAGGATTCAGTAGTGTGCAACACATCTCCGCCAGCCCATGTATGCTTAACTTCAACAATGAAGAAGACGAGGTTATCTCACTCCACAAGCCTTCCAAGCGTAGATGGAGGCAATAGAGAAGCCGGACGTGATGATTTACATGAAAATCTTCCTGAAGTTTCCTTAAAGTTTTGGCCTTGCGGACCCGAGAAGGAGTTCCTCATATAC
The DNA here is from genome assembly GCA_019149425.1 of Psidium friedrichsthalianum. Taxonomy (NCBI): domain Eukaryota; kingdom Viridiplantae; phylum Streptophyta; class Magnoliopsida; order Myrtales; family Myrtaceae; genus Psidium; species Psidium friedrichsthalianum. The sequence continues at coordinate 2,604 of JAGVVM010019656.1, forward strand.
GCATACAAACGGAGAGGTTATTACACATTTTGGCAACACATGAGAATGCATACCCTGGTTCCAATATTCTGGTTGTAACGTTGACAAATGGAGAATCAAAACGTGTGGCGAATCAATCTGGCGAAACCACATTATATGTCGTGGCTGAGAATGGCCATGTTGATCTGGTGAGGGAGTTGATGCGGTGCTACGATATTGGTTCAGCTGGAATCAAAGCAAAGAGTGGAGCACGCCAAGCAAAGTCATTGCCACGGTCGGCTCTACTGCATCGATGATCTTCATGAGGAAGTTGATCCCGTGGTTTGCTTGGGGAGGAGATAGTCATATTACATATTCTGGAGGATGGAGCTCCAGCTTGCATGGGAATAAGTCCTTCTCCCTGGAATGTATCAGGAAGAAGGACTTCATGAAAGCCCCAAGGCAAGAGAGCGTCGTCTTCGAGCTTTGGATGTAGAGCAAAGCCAACATCCTTGGTCCATCAAACGCCGATCCAGAGTCGTGGGCAGAGTAGAAATTCTATGGAGAACTGTCTTGAAGCCTTCGGGCAAGGAGATGGAGACGTGGTTGAGGGTGGGCTCCTCGGTGAGGATCGCGAAGAGCTTGAGAATCACATCCAGCGGCCAACGTGATCTCGACCAAGTTACTGGAAGGATTGTTGTTGCCCAGTAAGAGAAGAGATCTGTTTTTCGAATCTGATGCGAGGTCCGCAGAAGTTAGGAGTCGCATCCAACGGGAGGAGTTTCGATAGAACAACTTTCTAGTCCTACGTTTACTGACTCTGTTTGAAGTGCTCGAATTTGAAGAGAGAAACGCAGAGAACGGGTCTGAACGAAGGAGCTGGCTTCAGAGAGTTCCATCATCATTAAAAAAAAAAAAAAGAAGAGCAAGAGGCATATGATGCAAAAGTGTGGATTACTATCGGTCGTCCATGAGTTAAACTGAGCGGAGTCCGCGGCCACGGATCGCTTGAGAAAGAGTAAAATGCAATCATGGACCTCGTGCTTCCATGCTCCAATATCTCCTTATCATCTAAAGCACCCGAGTATTCGTCTTCATGGGCTGAAAAGTCAACAGAAGGAGATTCTTGTAGCTTATAGTTCATTACATCAGCTGCAAATTCATCCCGCTTGAAGTCAGGTTTTCCTATTTTATCGGAGGATCTCGTATTTGCATCACGAGATCTTATATGTACACGGTCAACACACAAAGTCTTCTCAATGAAGGGAGCTGCGAAGTCTATATATCCTGCATTATCCTCACTAATCAGGAATTCTCGAAAGCTGGGGTTTGTTAAGGTCACGAGCTCGAAAAAAAACTCGGCCATGGATGCACGACCCCCCAGAGCTCTCGCTTGGCTAGAGTTGCTTTTGGAACTTCTATGCAGGAGGAGAGCAAATTGGCGTAAAATTGGCAGACCATCCCCAACATTTGTTTACGCTGGATCTTAACCCACTGCTTCACCAAAGGAGAGACTCCAAATAGCATGCGTAAAATTGAAGCTGAGCTTGAAGCTGAACTTGAGGGGCTGGGGCTGAACATGAATGCATCTAGATTGGGAAGGAGATTGTCCAGTGCTGAGGTAATGATATTCTACCAGCATATTCTCACATTTTATTTCTTTTGATTTTCCTACTTGACCTGATGTTTAACGTAGCAATGCTAAATGACTTTCTTCTCTGTTTTTTTAGATAGTTTTGCTGTTAATTGGTTGTCTTGACAGCTGTGTGCAAACACCTTTATTAGATCCAGAGTCCGTAATAATATGGAAGTTTCTGTGTTGGAGGATCAATATATTTAGATGATTTGGGTTAAGATCTAAGTTTTTATTTTTTATAAGCACGAATTATAATTTAGATGCATTCATATAATTTAGAATATTCCTAGTCATGTATTTAGATAATGTGTTTTATTTATATGCACGTCATATAGGTTAGAACCATAGTCACTATGTCATATAGTTTTTATGCATTTATTTCATCATGTCATCATCTTTGCTGTGTCATTGATCGCATGTCATATTATTTGTATGCCATTTTGTCATGTCATCATATTTGCATGTCATTTTTGCCAGCTCATATGGTTAATCACATTATTTCATCATGTCACATTTGTTCCATCATTATGCCACGTCATTCACGTAATTAAAGCACATTGTTTTGCATGTTATATTATAGTCACATTAATATCATTTTGCATGTTTTAATTGATTAGTTAAATTTCATATATGGGGAAATTTAATCTTAATTTTCACATATCTTTCATTGCATTCCTTTAACTATTCATGTGATTATTCAGTTTTGTTCATTCATGCATTCATTGCCACTCATGCATTGCATTCAGGAAATTGAAAATGCTAAAAATATATATATATATAAAAAATAATAAATAAATAAAAATAAAAATTTTTGAAAAAAAATACAATAAAAACCCAAAAAAAGAAGAAGAAAGAAAAAAATTCTTAAAAATCACAAAAAAAATTCTTAAAAGAAATTTTTAAAAATTTTAGAAAAATCAGAAAAATTCAAAAAATTCTCAAAATCTCAAAATTAGGAACGGGTCATTTCTACTGGCCAATACTATTTTTGATGAATTTCCTTCCTGATATTTTCAAAATGACGATTTTGCCCCTCAGGGGCAAATTGTCTGAAAAATTTCGAAAAATTCAGAAAAATCCCAAAATTAGGAAACGGGCCATTTCAACTAGCCAATCCTATTTTTGATGATTTCCCTTCCTGATATTTTAAAAATGACGATTTTGCTCCTTATGGGCAAATTGTCTCGAAAAATTCCAGAAAATTCTCAAAAATTTCATAAATTAGGAACGGACCATTTCAACTGGCCAATCCTATTTTTGGATGATTTTCCTTTATGATATTTTTAAAATGATGGTTTTGCCCCTAATGGGCAAATTGTCTCGAAAAATCTCAGAAAAATCCTCAGAAATCGTGGGAAATAAGGAATGACCACATTCAACTGGTTTTACCTATTTTCACTTCCCAAGCCTCGAAAAATGACCATTTTGCCCTTCTGGTCAGTTTGACCCAAACTTTTTCCAATCATCCCAAATGAATCTTCATGAAATAAAATGGTACCGAAAGGGCGTTAGAGTGATCTAGCGTAATCAAATCCCCGAACTCATAATCTCTGGTTCGAAGGAATAAAGTATTTCTCTCGATACTTTATTTAGGTTTCTAATCGGCCTACCAAGAACGATTAGTGGCGACTCCAAATTTTAAAATTATTTAAACAAAAATCAAAGTTGCGATTCGATATGGCTTGGGAGGGTCCGCGTTAGGTTAGTTAATCTAATTAACCTAATAATCCGTTCATCCGATAAAATTTCTTTCGGGTCGCGACACATACTTCCACTGACACTAGTTTAGGGAAACTCATCAAAATATAGTCGTCAAGTGATACCTGTGCTCTGTGAATTCTTGTACATGGCACTACAATAACCTCCCAAGATTGCACAAAGCAAATTCGCCCCTCCTGGTATTAGGGGATTTCCAATGTAACACTTTTGGGCCCAACCAGAAGTTGCAAATAGTTGTAATTAGTAGCAGGATTATGCGCTATGGTCTTTGATTTGTAGCGGGTTCTTGTGGGCTTGTAACAAGAAAGAATGAGAACAATACCAAAAACATTGAGGCCCCATTCTCTCTAAGCATTCATAACTATCAATAATATAACCTTGGAGTGTTCACATTTAGACTCTTTTTGTTTAGCGGAAAGTAAGTGGCATGAAAATATTTATCTAAAAATGATCGCTTATCAAAATGAATAAACAAAAAATATTATCTCCATCTACGAAAATATTTGGACATAAATACTTATCGATAATTAGAACATTTCAAAATTATATAATTATCACAAGCAATTCACTCGATCAATTTTAAGAAAATATTTTTCAAATCATAAATTTTACCGCGAAATAAACGGGGCATTATTTATCTTCCAATCTTTTTGGAATTGACTAACATGACATTTTACATTGAGATATCAACCAAAATTTCCATGAGAGAGGAGGAGAGGACGGAAGGGCAAGAGGGCAACGTGAGGGGGAGAAGGCACAAGCTCCAAGAGAGAAAGATTGAAAAATGATTTCCTTCTTTTCATAGGTGGAAATTATTTTCCATAGTTTTGGAAGAAGTTTTTTCATTAATCGGAAAACATTTTTTTTTACCATCTATTTTTTGCCCCCCAAACACCAAAAATTAGGAAAAATCTTTTTCGGGAAAACCTTTCCCCCGAAACAAATGCAGCCTGAGTTATGGTATTTTGTCATCCTCCACATTGATACCACAATAACACTTAAGTTATGTAACATTATAACTCATATTTGGCAAAATCATAAAATCTACTGAAGCAGGCACCACATGGGCTACTTTGTGGCTAAAAATCTGTAGGGCCATGAAAATGCTCTAATACCATTTTTCACGGGCCTATAGATTCTTGACTATAGAGTAGCCCATGTGGTGCCTGGTGAGTCAAGAACATCAGGCCAGGCCTTCCTTCTTTAGTTGTTCCTAAGAAAAATACGACAAATCGAATCCACATATCTAATCTTACCATGCCCAATTTAAACTCGGGCATCTACTCCTTCAAGTGAGACGCATGAAACCTTTAAGTACAATAACTGATTTTAGCTTACCATAGCCTCATCAAGAGGGCAGCATCGGCTCCCGCTCAATTTATGAGTTCACGTTGATATAGATCTTCTCTAGTCCAAAGTACTATATAGAGAAAATCATGATCACATTTTAGGTGTTAGCTAGGCCCTACAAAGTGGCGAACCCGTGTTAGATGGTCTTCCAACACACTTGTGAACTGATCACTCCCTTTCTACAATCGATATTAGATAACCCCAACAATCTTCTCCTCACATATCGGATCAGTCGGAATAGTAACAACTGTATTTTTTAATGTGACTATCGAGTTCGAACTTATTGGTAACATGAGCTCTTAAACTAGTGTTGGATGGTTTTGATCTCTCTCGCCCTGAAAGCTTAACTCAAATTGTGAGACTTTATCTCACACTTATAAACTAACTATCAAGCCATTAGCCATTTTCACGACCCCGCATATGATAACCCAACATTAGGTGAGCCAAATCCATTGCCCATCCACACCAAATAGGACACTTTCTTGTAGCAACTACTAAAACAGAATGAGCACATGAAGTGAACTTGAAGGATGATGTTAAATGCGGTTTAGGGGGCGATTTGCTTTAAAGTTAGGCCTACCAAACCAAAGCGTTGCAACTAGATCACAGCCGTTATCGTTCAATCAAAGTTGCCCTTTGCGTTTGCCTTGCGGATATTGCCATTTGAAAAGGAGATCTATTATTCGGCTTGAGCCTCACTTTCCCTCGTATATGAGTCCTTTAGAGTGAGGATGAGTTGTGCCATGACTTCACATTCTAATGGTGACTTCGTGAGGTAGTTATCTTATCTTTTCTTTTCTTTTTTCTTGAAAAAAAGCCGCTAAAAATCATAAATTATGTGCACTACGACACATTCATCTTAATTTTTTTTTGGTGATACAGAAAATCCGAACTTGTATCCATGTGACAAGTGGATTTTTAAGATTTGAGGACATTATATCGAATGGAGAACAAAGTTGAGCATAATTTTGCAATCATCTTTCTCTTGGAGATAAAATTCTACCGTATGTATGTCTCAAAAGTCATCTTATGATTCTGAGGATATCAAAGCCGGCTATGATGTGAAATCAAGGAACAGATTATGTGAAGTTATTGATTTCGCATTTGCCAGCAAGCTTGGGTAATTCTCCAAATTTCATCGTGAAGGGAGAATGTATTTCATGTTCTTGCTAGCTTTCAATTGAATGGACAGAACCAATTTGATCAATCTGTTTCTATCCGTGAGGTAGTGATCAGCATCATCGAGATCATATTGTCAAATTGTGCCGAAAGGTCCTCGAAGCCCTAATCGACATCATTTAGTTAGAAAGAGAATGTCAAGGACATCATCATTCTTCTCTAGATCCACCAGTCCAACTATCTAAACTAGAAGCTTCTCCTTCTGAATGGCGCATCACAATTGGATCTTCTTTGAACAACCATCTAGGCCTCCCCACTTAATGGATCATCAGTTCTGAAATCAATTTTTTGAGAGCGCGAAGCAAAAACCCATTCGCATGAGGAGATCACCAAGAGGGAGCTCAAGTCCAAGTCTATCAAAATATCCGGTTGGATCCATTTTCACTTAAAAACTTAAGCCAATGAGTTATGAACTGACTAAAATATATTAACTACTTGACACCACATCAATTTCTTAATTGTGCGTCTTAACAATTTTCTCGACAAATTCATCACAAAGCTTAGTCCACTTTTCAATTCGTTTTAGCGGCCGTTCAACATCACAAGTACGTGGCTAAAGAAACCATAATAGAACAAATTTGTCGTTGATAAGAAGTCACCATCATCTTTATTTCATTTCCAATTTGTGAAGGATATTTCCCTAGTGCGATCGACCTGTTCTATCACGGAATGAATCATCATTAGGGGGCGAGCCAAAGACTAGAACATGGGACGATCCATGAAAAGGACTAAGGTTTTTTATTAGAATTACGAAATCGACGCGTAACGAGTCATGTGTTGAACAATTATTCGACCACATATGCCCCCACACACTACGCCGGACCACCAACCTAATCAATCTTTACACACCCACAAAGACAGAGACCCCAAGATAGCCCTAAAAAATGGGCTTATATGCTATCTTTCATCACATTGCTACACAGATAACCGACGCGAGGAAGTTTGAATCGGATCACATCACGGTGCACCCAGACGGATTTTCTTCACTAAAGTAATCACATCGGCTCGCATAGTTCCCACCTTGGCACTCATAGGCCGGCTTTCCGCAGCCATCATAGCACTCGTAGGTTGGCCTCCTGCATCCATCGTAGCACTCCCAGGCCGACCTTCCACATCCGTCGTAGCACATCGACGTCCTCCACTGCCCATGACAATAACATTGTCCCCCACCATGCCCTTCATAACATGGACAACAGAACACCCCCACCATCGGATACATCAGCGGCACCGGTGGGTAGCCCTCCACCGGCTTTGGCGCCTTCGAGGGCGGCGGCACCGGAGCCGGTGGCTTGGCAGATTCTTTCGGAGGCTCCTTGGGCTTCTCAGGCTCCTTGGGCTTCTCGGGCTCCTTGGGCTTCTCAGGCTCCTTCGGCTTCTCCGGCGCCTTGGGCTTCTCCGGCTCCTTCGGCTTCTCTGGCCCTTCGGCTTCTCCAGTTCCTTGGGCTTCTCCGGTGGCTTTTCGGGCTGCTTGGGCTTCTCCGGCTTCTTGTCGGGCACCTTGGGCTTCTCGGGCAGGATCTCAACGCTCAGCACGGTCTTGCCGCCCTTGCAGATGATCTTGTCCCGGATCTTCTCCGGGCTGCAGCACACGACGGTGATGAACACCGCATTGTTCTCATCATCGTATCTGTGGTCTCGGATATCTCTTGTTCACAAGTTAATTCATAGCAAACTCAGTCGAATCAAATCAACCGGCTCCAATAGCAATCGCTTATAAAGAAATCACAACAATTTGAAACTAAAAAGAGCGCAAGGAAAAAAAAAACAGAGAGAGAGAGAGAGAGACTCACGGGGAAATTTACAGAGTATTTTCTTGATCTTCTTGTAGCAGCGCGGGCACTTCAGATCCACCTTTATCAACATTTTGGTCACCTGCAACCATAAAAAAACAACGCAAGGATTGACAAACCCACGCGAATCAACGAATGCTTGAGGGTTTTTTCTTTTCCCAAACGTCTGCAGAAGAAAGCGTCCGTGGCGAAATGCGAAAACAGAGGAATTAACAAGATTGGACCCGGCAAGAGATTAACTCAAAAAAGAGTGACAATTGCTCTGAGAATTCCACGACCATAGAATGGTGAAGGGAAGAGAGACGGAAGTGGTGGGCATCGAGAGAGATGAGATAGAAGGAAAGCGGAGGAGGAGGAAGAGGAGGAGGAGGAGGAGGGCTCACCTTCTCTGCCATGGCTGCGGGAAGAGACAAGATCTGGAGAGCTCGAGAACGACTGGAATGGGAGTGGGAAGTGGTGGAAGGAAGGAGCGAGTGATTATGGTGGGGAGGGGTTAGTGATGGATGAATATGAATGATGGGGAACGATAACAGTCTGGGGAAGATAGTGAATGATCCCTATAAAATTCCATAGCAATTTGAAGAAACAGAATAATGTGAAATCGGAATCAATCAAGGCAGATTCATATTTCGAGTTTTTTGAGTTTGGACGAAACCGTGAGTGATTTTATCTAGTAGAACAAGTATTAATAGGTATTCGACCCTGCTAGTAATAAAAAGAGTAAAGTTAGGGATGCCAATAACATAGGGGTAGGATTCAATTCCGACGCTTTTCAAAGATATAGAGTAAAAATGAGAGATAGGAAAGTTAAAGATAACATGAAAAAAAAAAATTAATAGAACAAGTTTATACATATTCGCTCTAAATATATATAAACGTTTATATGCAATTTGCAACGCCAAAGACCAATCAGGTGTGGACACGTGTGGATGACAATGAATTTCATGTAGTCATGATGATTGTCGTTTCGAATGGATGTAGGGCTCCGGTCCAATTGCGTAGATTACCCCATTCTAATGGAATCACTTGGAATTTTGGTGAGAACTTGTTAAGCTATGGGGAATGCGTTTTGAAATTTTTGTATAACTTTTTCCCGTCGTTGAGTTTTGGGAATATTTACAATTCCATATTAACTAGACTCGAGCGTTCCATCGATATATAAGTCTCATTGAGCTTTAAAACTAGCACAAAGTGTTAATTTATCTGATGCAGGTGAGCCACAACACCAACAAACAACACCTTGCTAACAATAGGGTTGAACTGGGTGGGGTCGTCTATCTTGAGTTGTATCAAAGCGGGGTTGGAAATGACGAGTTTAGCATATCTTTCATCTTGCACCGCTTAGATATAGGTCGTTGCGTCGTGGTAGATAAGTCTCGAACAATCTTAAAAAAAGTTGTAAACCTTAAATTAAGGTTTTGCAAAATGAATGATTTGAAAATATTTTCAAAAGAATAATTACTTATATTGCTTAATAATCCGTCGATGAAAATACTTTTTTATTATTGAAAAATTTTCATTTCCAAATTTTTTTCAAAAATAAAAATGTTTTTCTTTCATTCTTTTTTATAAACAAAATAAGCTATTTTTTTAGAAAGATATTTAATAAATCATTCGATTTTTACAAAATAAACCAAGCATGTTGTGATTCTTTTAGAGCTTTACCCTCCGAATTTAAACTAGTGAATTTGTGGTTTTTGGAAAAATTTTGGTATTGATATAATTAAAAAAAAAAACTGAACACTAACAATCTCGTTACCATGTATCATAAACGAAAATGCAGGGACGAAAACAAACTCCAAAAGCAGACAAAAGAGGGTCGGGTCGGGTCGGGTCTTGGATGACCCGACCCGACTTGGAGAACGCCGTCATGCGTGGAATTCAGCACCTTAAATTCTTGACCCTTTCTTTGGATCGCACGCTCGAGATTGAATATTCCTCTTTTTCCTTTTTCTGATTGTTGACGTCTTAATCTTCCCTCACGTCCGCATGTGCAGGCCCTTGAATTATTTCTTGATTGGTACACCTCACCTAACAAAAGTTGAAATTGAAGTCTCATGAGATTTAAAGCAGCAAATCGATTTAATTAAATCAATGTATAAACTTTTGCATGAAATCTCAATGTAGTCGATTCGATTGATTGTTGCCGGAACTCGCTCACATACGTCCAGCCATTGCCGGCTGTCTTACTTTGCATGCTGACGTAGACAATTTATTGGTTGCCACGTCAGAGGTTTCTGACGAGCAATCAACCGAAAAAAATTACATAGGAATTTTGCGCAAATTTTTAAGCTACATAGGTAAAATTAAAAATTTTACAATCAAATTAACATTTGTAAGGTTTTAGACCAATTAGGTAACTATCTCGATACGGAGTCCAGTTCAACCTCAAGGACGGTCCAAGGCTGGTTCGAGGGAGAACCACTTTGGTTTTCAAATCCATGATCTAGAGCCGACCTAGAACCCATTCAATTCCTGATTCTAAGACAAGAACTGTCAATTCTATGCAGGAATTGGTTTGAGTCAATTCCTTGCCAATTTAATCACTTTGGTTCTCGATTTCAAAATATTGAAATCGAAAGTCACAATCTCGCTTCTCTTTTCGGGTTGAAGTCGAATCTATCCCGAAATCAATCACCCTATCTACTTCAAGTATCATCTCTCGTTTTACAAAGACTATCTAGATATCGAAACCCTAAATTTGAGTTCGAGTTCTTCAAAATTCATAGCAAAAGTAGATGTTCGGATACGTAGTTTGGTGAGGAGTAATTATGGGCCATGCACCCCACATGGCGACCGTCCACGTGTCCCGAGACCTCGTGCTACGTGTCTTGGATCGACACCCATGCTTTGGCACCTCTTGCTTGTTGCCCTACCTTTTGCTATTTTAGTGTCGGTGGGCAAATAAATAAATAATTAAAATAATAAATTGTCATTTTTGGTTTTCAGTGATGCAAGGAACGAGTGGACAGTTGAATTATGATAGGCCCAATTTTGGCTTTACCTGTGTCTTTTTTTTTTTTTAATAAAGTAGGTCCTTACCCAAAAAGTAGGAAGCTTTTACACTCTAGAGTGTAGATTAGTGGTTCAAAAAGTAAATCCTATTTGCGTAAATACACAAAAAAAAAAAAAAAAACCTAGGCTCAGTCTCCTTTCTCTTTCCCTCTTATCTCCACACAACTCTCTTTCTCTATCTGTACGGAGAAGAGGGATTTAAACTAGATCTTTCCCTTCCTTCCCTTTTCGTTAATTGATTTAGTTATCTATTTCTTTTCTTTTCTTCTTTTTTGCTTTCCTCCCATTTGTAGAGCCTTTTTATTCCAATCTAGCCTAACTATGAAAGCTTTTATCTCTCGTTTCGAGGAGCTTTTTTCAATGTATGCTTTCGAGATTTCGCTTTACTCGAATTTCGTTAGCGTGCAAATCTAATTTCAAAGAGATCAAAGGAGTTTCGTGAAGTTTCACTCTCACTATCATATTTGTACTTGCTCAATATTTTTATTATGCACGATAATGGTATTGAGGACATTAAATCTAAGCATGGACCATAGAAGGGCAAAACCATAGCAACAAATGAAGATCTTGATGTGTGCTTATTACTGACGACATGTTTGATAAACTTGTTTTGTTTTGAAGTTGAAACAATGGGACTAAGATGTTTCATTTTATTTTTTGCGGATATGAATGAAATGTTACTTTGACAAAAAAAAATGCAAAAACAAGATAGATGCTAAAATTAAGCTATTATTATGTGGGCAATAGTCATAGTCTCTTTTATTACATGCATTTGATAAGGGAAAAGCTCATAACTATTAATTTAGGGTGCTCCCAACATTCCTCTCTCTCCTTTTCCCTTCCCAATCCTTAGGGTTTTCAGCCACCAATAAATCATAAGGAAGAAGGAAGGACCTCTCTCTCTCTCTCTCTCCTCTCTCTCACACTCCCACCCTTTCTATCTCTCCATCTCTTTGTCTCTCATCTATAAGATTTCTACTTGATTTCGAGTGAATTCAAGCATTGAACATTTAAAGATTTTTTATGGGTTTTTTCATTTGCTTGGATTGTCTTTCCTTTTCTCTCCCATTTGTTTAGGGAGTTTGTGAGTATGAATAATTTTCTGCAGCTAATATTGGGTGAATGTGGAGACCAATTTGACTATTTGTACAATTGACAGCCACCACCAATGAGGATTTTCATAACGTGGCTCCATAAACTCTCCAATAATATGCTACTCTCCTATCTTGATTTAGATTTAGCTATAGATCTAAGGAATACTCTCATGAACTAGATCTAGATATAGATTTGAGAGTTTTTTACGGGTATTTGATCTGTACTCTTTAAACATATTGATATTGGTGGTACTGCTTGGTGATGGGGATGTCAAATCTAGATGCACACCACAAGTAGTTGCAAATGGTATGGGAGTTCTCAATATGTGCTCATTTTTTAATTTGATGATCGACCGCCGAGCTTTTATGATGGCAAACCTATTTTTGAAGGATGAGAGTGTACTCCTAGCTATAGAGTATACTTTGTCATTTACTTTCCCATATTTACTTCTTCCTGCAATTATTTGGGAGTTATTATGCTTGAAAGCACTCTATGTAACTCTCGAGTATTATCCTGGTTAATGAATGGAATCCTTCTTTCGACAAAAAAAAAAAAAACTTCCCCACATTCGAAGTGAAAACTTCACTGGATATGAAATAATGGCGTCAAATAGAATCGCTTGAAATGAACCGATGCAGAAAAAAAAATTGAATTTTCAAGTTGGAGTGTCTGACGGTTCTATGTTGTCCCAAGACATAGTTATGGACTTATTTCGAAATCAAAACCGAGTAAGGTTCCGTTTGTTTTATGAAAAATGAATGGTTTGAAAATTATTCTCGAAATAATGATCGCTTATATCACTTATAAAAGTAAATAAAAGAAGAATATTTTCATCTTTCACAAAAATGTTTAGACTTAAATAGTTGTCAATAATGAAAATATTTTTTATATACTAATTATTTCAAAAGATATAAATGATTATTTTTATAAAATATTCTTCACACCATTCATTTTTCATGAAATAAACGGAGCTTAAGCAGTGTTTATTAAACACATTCGTGAACACAGTCCACTCAACCCAAACTTTTTTTTTCCCTTGATTCTTGGCCTATGGGAGTTGGGTCTCAGTCAGGTCTCAAAAAACATATACCCCTATCGTCTAGGTCGAATCTGATTGGGCATCGGCACAAATTCCCTTGGCCATGTTTTCTGCTCTCACTCATCCAACTCTTGTGAACTGAAGACTAAAAGCCATCACTCAAGAATCTCACGTTATATGATTTGACTCGATCCATTCATTTCAGATTGGCCCCATTTATCTTGTTGCATTCACTTTTCTTCTTCTTCTTCCTTTTTAAGACATTGTCAATCATGTCCTTTAACGAGATGTAATGGCATAACAGGCTAATCAAGACACCTGATTAGACATTGAATTGAACTTAAGAGGGTGCAATCATGGAGGGTTTCATCTTTGATTAAAGTCACTTAAAAGAAAAAGGGGGGGCACCATCGACGACGACCTAACGATGTGGAATCACCACCATTTCATTTCGAAAGTCCATGCCAGGATACAAGTGTCCACCAAAGGAGGACAATGCTTACGCAAATGTCGAAGTCATGGGAGTACCGATAGATATGGGTGGGCCTTCACCATGATTCTTGGCTTGGTTTTATTTGAAGAAGGAATAAAGGGGGGTTCCCACCCACCTATACCCATTATCTCATCTTCATTTGCAAACTAGTTTGCATGTGAAGCCGAGTACGGTGGGCTCAACTCAAACGTAGGGTTAGGTCGAAATTTTGCACTTCTAATATAAATCCAGACATATAAATTGGGAAAGTTATCAAAAAGAGAAGTCATAGACTTATTGGATATATGACAATTCGATCATAAACTTTTCAATAAGATTCGTTTTTTCAGAGATTGACCCCATCTATATTAGGAATCAGAAATGGAGACCTCGTCATCTCTCACCTCCAGGGGATTAAGCCTCACTAATTTGGAGAAGGAGGGGTGAATATGATGATGCTTACCGTGAAACATAAAATAAACTTTGGAACAATTACTTTCAGATGTGTGAATTTTGGAATAACCTTCTTGGTTTAATTGAAAGTGTGATTCAGTTAGAGTATTCTGATATTAAACGATACTTTTTTTTTTTGACATGTCAAAGTTTCACATAATGCGAGACCAAGAAGGCTTAGGTTTCATTTAATTTTCGGTCGTCCAAGCATCGGAAATCCGAAAAAAAAAATTCCCAGAAACAATGTTTATTTTTCAAACAAACGAATCCCAAAGCCAAAGTCCAACTCTTTACCAAAAAAAAAAAAAGAAGCCAAAGTCCAACTTACGCTTGAAATTCGGTGGTGGCCCTTGGTTAAATCAACCCACAACACTAGCTATTAGCTAATCCTTCTTTGACTTGGGTGGATTGCTTCGCTTTGCGAATCTTCTTCGATGTTCGTTTTCTCCTGGAGGCATTGCTGGTCCACTTTCTTAATTTTCAAATGAGAAAGTCAAAGAAATAAGACGATAAATTTTGAAACGCTATAAAAGCCAAAATAACAATGTAAAAATTTAACGATAGACTAAGCGACAATGGCATATATGATTTCTAAATTTTGACTCAATATGCAATATAATCCCTGAACTTTTAATTTGATCAATATGATCCTCAAACTTTAGCCCAATATACAATATGGCCCCTGAATTTTTAATTTGATTAGTATGGTTCATGAACTTTTGAAACATTTTCAACTTAGTCCCTTAACTATAGAAAGATGTGCAATGCAATCCTTCCATTAATTCAAGTTTATGGATGACATTGGACATTTTCTTATAATTCGAGGACTAAATTGAACAAGTTTCAAAAGCTCGAAGATCACATTGAACAAATTGAAAGTTTAAGGACTATATTGCACATTAGGCTAAAGTTCATGGACCATATTAGCCAAATTAAAAATTCATGGACCACAGCCAAAGTTTAGGAACCATCTGTGTCATTTTCCCATAGAATAATAACATGAATAAATGGAAAGTTCTATTTATATAAAAAAAAATAATTGATTTATAAATTTTATTTGAGATAACTGCAAAAAATCATCCTCGACATTTTTGAATACCTCCTCACAATTTGAAAGCTTGCAATTCGCCCTCATGTGCGCCTCGAATTCTAACTCCATAAGTGAAGTCCGTTGTCGAGGTTTCGGTGGTTTGGGGAAATAGTGATGACTTGGTAAATTATGTATGGATGAGAGTTGCAACTTGAAATCCAATGACTAAGGGGAAAAAGACACTTTTAGTGTCAAAAGTTATATACGGAGATTACTTTGATATCAAAAGTTCAATCAGATCACTTTACTACCATATTTTTTAAAAAAACAATCATTTTAGTACCAAGTCTGATTTGGTTCACCGAAAATCCGATGTGACCTTATTTCATTAAATATATGATGTTGACGTGGCTCACCGGAAGTCTACAGTGGCATTTTTTAAAAAAATTAAAAAATTTTACTTACAATAATTTGAAAAATAAGATGTAATTTTTTTTTAAAAAAAAGCTAATTTATTTTTATAAAAAAGGGGAGATAGCAACCCTCACGCCTCCGCCCCACTATCACCGACAATGCCTAATGAGGGCAAGGCAAGGCCAGCGGGGGTCACTGAGCCCCAACTGTGGCAGGCAAGGCGATGGCTCTTGGCCAAAAGTAGGTGAGGGTCGGCGACCCTCGCTCGATCTTGGCAAGGGCCTGCAGACCCTCACCTATTGCCAGTGGGGGTCGCCAGCCCTTGGCCAAGGCTTAGCAACCCTCGATAGCCATGCTCTACCCTCATCGGTGGTTGCCAGCGATGGTGAGGCGGCGGTGATGAGGATTACAACAACCCTAGCGGCCATGCTATCCCCCTTCTCTATTTTTCTAAGTTTTTTTTTTTTTTACATTTTAAGCTTATTTTTATTTTATTTTTAATAAAAATTTTATTTTAAATGAATTTAAATTGTAGGTAATGTTTAAATTTGAATTTAATGTATTTTAATTCGTTTTAAAGTGTAAAAGTCCATGTGGCAACTCACGTGGACTTTTTTTTTTAAATTTCATTTTACATCACAAAATTATTTATTAATTACACGTGGTACTTTTGGTCAGAATAGGTACCAAAGTGATACTTTTGTCTCCGCCTTGGCACCAAAGTGATTTCCTTACACAACTTTTGGCGCTAAAAGTGTTCTTTTCCCATGACTAAGTGAAGATGGTATTTTGTATATCTTGAAACACGAGGCGGGGTGTTCAATATAAAGAGAAAATTTTGGAAAATGATTACCGTGAAATTCTCTTTTTCATTTTCAAAAGTCGAGTTTCAACAAGTACGGAAGCGGGAGCTAGTTGGAGGTCCTCCACAAGTATTAAGGTTCGTACTCAAAGATTTGACTCACTTCGTTTCAATAATCGCCAACCTCTTTTTCGCATCACTTCGTAAATCAATTATTGAAAACGTAAAGATTTAGCTGAACCTCTTCTTTTTTTTTGGTTGAAAAAAAGTAAAATTCATTCACTCAAACGAGGAAAGAGTCCCTTTTCTATGGGCCTTGGCTACCCAATCTGCCACTCGATTGGACTTGCGAGGACAATGGGCTACAGTGGCTACAGTTTTGAGTTGGGCCAACAGGTTGACACAATCCTCCACTATGTGCCGGAAGGCCCATGGGCTGTCTGGTTCTGAGGAAAGATGAGATATCACCGAACTGCTATCAGTTATCACCTCCACGTGCAGAACTTGTTTTTGGCAGTATAAACTCCCCTTTCTTTTTCCTTTTTTTCCTCTCTGGGGGTATTTGGCTGGGTAACGAGAATAACAAGAATGTCACTACCCTAAGCAAGCACATACAAGAGATTATGTCCAAAGACAGAGGCCGAGGACTAGGTTTGAAGCTGGGCATGGGCCAGATTCATATGGTTGTCTTAGCTCATCCAACACCGTATGAAGAAAGTCAAAGAGATGGGGCAATTTCATCTATAAATGCTTCATCATCTCGCATTGTACAATCCCACCATCTTCGCTCCTCGACGTAATTTAATCCCGAAGCTCGTCGGCGATGGTTGAGCGCAACATTTTCGGACTGGATCAAGAAAAAACTCGCAAATAAAATCACTACAGGCAGCAAAAAATGGTCACGACTTCGCGTCTCAAGCTCAATAGCTACTCGGACGCAGGCTCTTGAGATCAGGCCACGAGAAATTAATTTCCCGTGAAAAATTCCTGATTTTGAGTACCGTTACGGGTTCAGGGAAATGATGTCGAAGCGAGGAAGGCGCGAGCCCGGAGATTACGACGTCGAAGCGATTCTTCGGATCCTTACATCTTGACAAGCTTGTGAACTCCTGCTTTTACGTTCGAGTGGTCCTAAGAATCGATGCTGATGTTGGCCTTGTTGTTATGTCCACTGCACATGGAGATCAGACGTAAATGCTAGCATTACCACCCATGGTGCGCCTAGCGCGAGTGCGACCACTTAGAAAAAAAGACCCCATTTGGACCGTCCCCATACAAGTGTGGACCACGAAAAAGCAAGATACCATCCAAATTCTTCTTGAGGGGGGGATATCATAGAAACCCTTGCTCATACACGACTTCATGCTTAATTAGATCTAGGGTTTTCGGACAATTATCGGTCATCGAAATTCAACTGACTCTAGAAAAGTTGGGCGGGTCTAAACATAAAGAGCTTCACATTAACCCTTTCTATTGAACTATTGACGATTTATTGAGATGCATGAATGATGGTGTCAAGCAAAAGAAGTCTCACAATAGGGATGTGGTGTAATGTGAAGGAATTAATATATTTTAATTGGTCCAAATTATTAAGTGAATGTGGGTCTGATTAAGATCGAACTCGGGCTCTCTTTTGATAACCTTTTTCAAGTAAAGGCGGTGGGTTCTTGCCTTGTCAACCCAAAATAATTATACCTCAAGATTTGCACATTCGAACATTCCACCCCGGCGGTATTCACCAAACTCGATCTCCCTCCACCTCTATCTCACTCCTCTTTCTCCATGTGAGCAACCCCCTCAAACCTTGACCTCAGGTCGCACACACTACTAGCCGCCATCGTTTTGGGTGTTCAAAATTCATGAAATCTTATTTTTTGTGAACTATGGTTTGCTAGTATTTATTCGTTTTGTTCTCACATAGATTCAGCCTATATGTAGATCCAGATGATTAAAACATTGACGGCGTGGATCTTACAAAGAAACCTGCGAGATCGATGTTTAGGATGATGTTGACCAACATAAAAGGAATATATGGGTAAACGAAATCGACTCCCAACAAAGGCCAACATCAAGATAAGAACAGCCTAGCGAGCAAAGGGCAAGGAACCTGCAGTAGTCATGATCATGGGGCCTTTAAGTGAAAACCGTACAATGTTGCTTCACCATTAGATTGATGCATAGTCTCCACCGTCCATAAATCAAGTGGCACATCGATCCTCCTAGAGGTCAAGTCTAAGTGGGACGGTACCACGGCCACAAAGCGGATAGGAACAGCATGTTCCATACGTGGAAAAATTGTCCAAAATATCTTGAATATATTATATGGCCATTGTTGACTAGATCATCACGTTAGTGATTTTCGGTTAAAATAGATCGAAAATACTAAATTGGTAAATCTTTAAAAGATTTGGGACTAAATTGATAAAGTTCAAAAGATCAAGTTTGAATTGATCGATGTACAATAAGTTTAAAACTTCTTGAATAACTTTTATTTCCATGCTTCATCATTATTATCTCTCTCAATATAAATCCGAGATTGACACGTGAACAAGTTCCAAGTTGGTTAAAAAAAAAATGAGAAAAGAGAGAGAATGATGTTGGAGATCGCTTTCCGGTTCAAACAGGCTATGGGGGCGATGAGCCAAAGGTGGGTCTTTCCAAAACGTGGTTGCCTTTTGGCGTGTGAACGGATGTTCTCTGGCCAAGGAACATTATTGGACAGTACGTGGGTGAGAACAAAATGAATGGTGTAAAAGCCTTTCTTAGGAACCATCCATGTCTCATCAAATTAAAATTCCATTCGCCTTCCTACTTTCTCTCCTCTTTTCCCCGGTTTTCACGCCAACAGCATCGCTCTCAATCGAGTGCTTGTCTCGACCTTTTGGGCTAAGACCACGGAAAGAGCATGTCTGCGTCATGGGCATGCGAAACACGTCAGTCGCGAGGAATTTACCGCGAGTAAGAGAATGATGATTTCATCGCTCGGGGGATGGCGTGAACGCCGATGGTTAACACGTGGGTAAACTTAGAAGTGGAGGGTAAGATGTATGAGATTCAGCTAATTGTAATGCGTGCTAGAAACGAGACTATAGAGCACGTTGTTTGTGTGCATGGCCATGTTCGGAAGCAGGACATTAGTGTTGAATCCTATGTATCAAGAAGACTGTCCAAAAAGTCCTAAACATATTGCACGGGGGCCAATTCAATTCCGAACATTTTAATCGTGCTAATTTATTTCCGAAACTTTTCATAATTTGCCAATCTAATCCTTTCGATTAATTTCTGGTTGGCAATTGCTAACATCGATCTCGGCCGTCTTACGTGACATAATCAGTATTGACGTGAAAAATTCTTTCTTATCTTTGGTTTGGTTGTGCTTAGGGGCTGTTCTGGCCAATTACTGTAATCTTCTTGCCCTAACGGCGCTTCCATTTTCTTTCTTGTCAACACGGTTGCTCATTAGAACACAAAATCTCAATGGAAAAAGAATTTCAACATCGTTTCCGTTTTCGGAGAAGTGAAATGCTTCAAGCTCCATCATCACGAGCACGAAAAGTCCCCAAGGGCTCTCCCAGTCTTGGAGGTACTGATATGCAGAGAAGATCGAAATGCACGCATGATACCCTCGCTCCAGAGTCAACTCTTGTCAAGGTAGGGTTTTGCATCCATAGTGTAGGTTCTGTCAAACGTCAAGTCGACAGCGAGCCGCAGCACAAAGGAGGACACGTAGCTTAGATTAATAATAAGAAAACCACGTGATTCGAGTGACATTTTAATGTGTTTATGATGCTTCATACTGTCGAATCTACCCACATTTGCAGATATCTTATGGGGTCGGATGCTGGGACGTCCTTCTAGCCCAACATCAAACATGCAATCATCCCCAGCTCCACCACCACCGAAAGAAAAACTGGTAAAAAGACAATGTGGGCATTGGTCGCAAATCGATGGAGGCTTAAATAATTTTGCCTTAGCTGTAACGAGGGACCAAATACTAAAGTTTGTTCATGCACGTGGCTTACTATAGGCCGTTTGATCTGGTATTCTTCTTTCCCTTTAGAAGATTAGGGTTTTTTTCTTTTCACCTTCTACTAGAGCGTTCTATTGGTATGATAAGGTTTTGATTTCATGTGTTGTTCCCCATTAATTTATGTGTTGTTCCATGCTAATGGAGCCTTAATCATGCCTTACAAGAGTTCTGATCCATTCGCGTGGTGAAAACTTTTGTGATCATGCACGTTTTGAAGGTTTTAATGGAAATGTGGATTTTCCAATGGAAGAAAGTGATGTGGAAGCAAGATTATCTAGATTTATTTTGGGGGGGGGGGGGGGGGGGGGGGACGAGGCCAGGCCTGTGTGTCTAAGGGCGCGCATGATAACTATTCTATTTATCTGTTCCTATTTCAAATTTATTTCTGAAACAAGTTTAGAACATAAATTCGTTTAGTAATGCAATTATATATATTTTTTGTTTTTGGAACAATTTTTTTTTAGAAATAGATTTGAAAAAGAAATGAGAAGCTACAAATTGTAACTTTTCTGTTCTAGATACAGAAATAAGAAATAACCTACCAAAGTTATTCATTTTTTCTCAAGTCCTTGTCACACTCTCTCTATCGCCCTTCCTTTATCGATCACCACACACCACTGCCAACTGTCGCCCCTTGCCAACCTTCATCGGCAGTCGTTGCCAGCTGCTGACCATCACAGCAACCATCGTTGTCACCCCCACCATTAGCTGCTGTTAACTACCATTGTGACTACTGCCAACCCCGCCGCCACCAACCACTGTCGACCTCTGCCGTTACCCACTGCCTCCCTCTGCCCACCATCGCGACCATCACCAATCGTTGTTGACCACTGCCCATGGCCACTTGTTGTCGTCGCCCCTCGCTGCACCGCCAGTTGCCACTACCCATCGCCTGCCGTCACTACCCACCACCAACCGCAGCCAACAGTCAACCCCTTCCGTGTTGACCATTGCACACCGCCACTAACCACCACCGCCCTCTGCCGACTGCCACAACCATCGCCGGTCAGAGTAAAAAATAAACAATAATTTTTTTATTTTTAAATAGTAAATAATATTTTCTAATAAAAAATTATTTTTAAAAATTTTAAAAAAATAAAAATGAAGTAGAAATTTTTCGTAGAGGATTCTGTGTTAATAATACTCCAGAAGTAGAAATTTTCAACCGTTATCAAATGAACTTATCTTCTAGGAATAATACTCTTAGGATTGGCGGCCAACTAGAGGAAGAAGGAAAAACAAATAAAATAAATAATAATTTGAAAGACTATTAGAATATCATCAAAATAGCCACGTCAGCGCTGGCCAGCCAATTTTGATTGGATGGATTAAATATACTAATGCAAAAGTTTACAATTAAATTTGCACAATTATAATAGGTTTAAGATATATATATTTTTTTGTGACTTTTCCTTGGATCGTTTGAAAAGGTGTCTTGTGCATAGGCGTGACGGTAAGATAACTGAAAAGCAAAATCGATTGCGATAGATATCCCCATCTACGCCCACAGATTTGGCTTGGCTTGGTAGATGGAAAGGTGGTGTTTCCATCTCTTTGGAATCTAAAGCCGCTTGTTTTTTTGCTATCTTGTGAAATCCCCCACCACTTTTGCAGCCTTTTTTCCTCCCTTCTCTCTTTTGTGCGTGAGATTGCCGAAAATGAAACATGGTGGAATCCCCAGCTTGGAAAGGTGATGGAAGAATTTTCTTTGGACTTATCGATATCTATCTCAAATCATTCGATTTGTAGATACATATGTCCTGTTTCGCCGGAAAACATAGCGTGTTAAAAGAACAAAATCGTTATGTGTACATCAAATCGGAAGTTGACATTTTTAATTTTTGTAAAATATGGTTATTCACCTGTATATTGTCCTTGTTTAGGCCAAAAAATGTGTGAGTGTGTGTGTGAGAGAGAGAGGAAACAATCCCTTTTAATGCTTGCTTCCTCTTCGGTTATGACAATTTCCGAGAAAATGCGCACACATAGCTACTACCTCTCGAGAAAATGTATCTACCCCAATTGATGATGTATTAACCTAAAAGGGAGGATCGCCTTACACTTGGGTATAAACTCGTCGGTTAGCCCAGTTTATTGGGGGTGTTGGTGGATTTTTAGCTTAAAAATAGGAAATCACCCATTTGAATCCCATCAACTGCTTGTAGACTGCTCTAGGTCCAAGCTTCTAGGCATGAGATGTTGGGAAAATATGGTCTAATGGAAAAAAACAACGGAATCGGACTCTGAGACATGATAACGCTCTCTTCAAGAAATTATTTGCCCCACAACGTTACTAATTGTTATTAGCAAAAATCCTCCATGATGCAGCGAAGTCTCAAGCGAGATTATTAAATAGTAATTTTAATATTTTTCCAAGGCTTCTCTAGGAAACAATCAGAAAGAAGGGCTACATCTATTTTCGAAAAAAAAAATGAAAATTTGAAGAAATGTAGCTCTAAAAATGGACAAAACAGTTGAATATATAATGAGAAAAGAGCATACCTTTTCACGTCCACAAAGTAGTTAATTCTCATACACATGTCCGTGTCCAATAACGGTTAATTCGGACATGCCTATTCATGTTCGAATAACTACACATTCGGACACACCTATTCATGTTCAAAAAAAATTGCTAATTTGGACGGACACAACTTTTCATTGTTCGAAACCTGTCTCGTCTGAGAAGTTGCAACTCTTCATTGTCCAAAATTAATTAAAAAATTCAAAATTAAATAACAATAACAACAACAACAACAACAACAACAACAACAACAATAATAATTATTATTATTATTAACTTCAACTGTTACGTGAACAATCGCATTGTTTCGGTAGGGTTCAGTAGATAATTATTATTATAATTTTGAAAAATAAAAAAAATAATTGCTGAATAGTGCTAATTCTAGACCTTGAACGCGCAAGCGTGCTAAGTGCGCCTAACAATCGTTCAATCACATGTGTACCTGCACACGGATATAGTGAGACCTAGCTCACTTGCCTATTTCTTTATTTTGAAAAATTATAGTAGCCTTTTAACTAATAAAAAGACTTGTAATCTTCTTTTTATCTTATGTGGGATTGGAAAAGGTAACTATTTGTTTGTTTTGCAAACAAACTTCAACAATCCCTTACTTTGTTTGTAAAACAAAATCAGAAGAATAAAATTCCTCAAAAAATACAGCCAATATTTTCATGAGATTAATATACCTACATAAAGATCTCTTTCGAGTTAAACCTTTATTTAGTGCAAATATCTGAAATCTCTTTCAAAGTTACAAGTAGTTTACCTTTAAACTTGTTACTCTAAATAATAGAATCGGATATACTATATATATATATACTAACATTTTGTTTCAGTGAGAAGTTCATAATTACCTAGCACTATTATGGTCTTGTGCTTGTTCCTGTTTCATAAGCTCTTTAAAAAGTAACCACAAGTTTCGTAAGAAGTAGTACCACTTCTAAGCCATATAGTTGAAGTATTACCATATGTTTCTATTATCAATAAACATGCCACTAAACTGTATTATACTTAATTAAGAGTATAACTTAGCTTTTAAACGTAACAAACGATGCTAAACTCTCATGTTAGTATAAATAATCACTTTTAATAACTTTTTTTTACCCATTAAACCTTATAACTATTGATATGCTAGTATTAGATCGGGTTACCATTGCTAGTGATTTTAGTCAAAGGTTTTAGCCTCATTTCTTTTGAGATCACCTTTACCATATCTCTTAGGAAAGCCTTTGTAAAAGGATCGACCAGATTCTTCCTTGACCTCATATTATGGTATCATCCTAAATAAATTATTTCACATAATCATGTCTTAGGTTGATATGTCTAGACTTACCATTATAAATGCTACTATAAGCCTTTGCTAAAGTAGCTTGACTATCATAGTGAATAAAAATAAGAGACATGGGATTAGGCCATAATTTAATGTCCATCAATAAATTTCTTGTCCATTCAACCTCTTTCCCACTTGCTGATAAAGCAATAAATTCGCATTCCATAGTTGAGTGAGTTATGCATGTTTATTTCTTATTCGCCCAAGATATAGCACATCCACCTAACATGAAAATCCATCTAGAAGTGGAATGTTTATATCTCATGCTAGAAATTCAATTAGTATCAATGTATCCTTCTAATATTACTGAATAATTATTATAGAACAATCCCAAATTTTAAATTCTCTAAAGATAACCAAAAATTCTGGTGACAGCATTCCAATATTCTATACATAAATTACTAGTGTATCTACTCAACTTACACATGAAAAAGGCAATACCAGGTATAGTACAATACATCGCATACATTAAAGACCTTATAGCACTTCCATATTCAAGTTGTGCCATTGTTTTACTAGTATTATAATTTAATTTCATATTGATATCAAACGCAGTACTCATTTCAACATAGTTACATTGGCTCAAAGAAATACTCCAATATGTTGTTTAACTTGAATAACTAAGATAGTATCTATTTCACCTAAATCTTTCATTTTAAAGTTTGAAGTTAGATACTTTTAGTCTCACCAACTCTAGTCATATTAGTTTCAAAGACAAGCATACCATCAACATATAAGCAGACTAAAACTCCATAGTCTTTAGTGAATTTAGAATAAATACACTTGTCAAAACTATTATGCTTGAAACCATTGGACAAAATGACTTAATCAAATTTCTCGTGCCACTGCTTCGGTGCTTGTTTAAGTTCGTAAAGAGATTTAATTAATTTACATACTTTCCTCCCATTTATAAAAAGAACAAAGCCCTATAGTTGTTCCATGTAAATTTTCATTTAAAAAAGCAGCCTTGACATCCATATGGTGAACGCAAAGATCATAAATGGATGCTCAAGCAAAAAGAATTTGAATAGACAATACATGCTATAGGAGCATACATATCAAAATAATCTATTCATTTTTTTTTTTGTCTATAACCCTTAACTACTAATTTTGCCTTAAAAGCGTGATAGAACCCATCAGAATTGTGTTTTCTCCGAAAAATCCATTTGCACCAAATAGATTTAGATCCTTTTGATATGTTTGCTAGTACCCCATTATTATTGGACATAATTGAGTCGATTTCATCATCTATAGTTTCTTTCCAAAAAGATGCATCTCTAGAAGACATAGCATCACTAAAACTTTTAGGATCGTCTTTTAAATTTAATACTTGTGGGTATTTATTTACCACGTTATTATCTCTGTCTCCATAAGAAAAATATGAGTAATAAAGTTTGGACCAAAATCCTTCACTTTTCTTGCTCTAATGTTTCTTCTAGGTTCAATCATGTCTTCACAATCATTTGTTATTTTCTCATAAGAATCTACGTGTGTTTCTATGGGTTATGAATTGTTCGTATCTTGCGATTAAACATTGTTCTCAATAATTTCAAAATTCTTAGAATATTTATTCTCAAAGAATTCAACATCTCTTGATTATACAATGACATTTGAATCCAAATCAAGAAGCCTATAAGTTTTATTGTTTTCAACATATCCAATAAAGGCACTTTTGATAACTCTAGGATTATGTTTTAGTCTTTTAGATTTAGGTACTATGTAGTATGCCAAACACACCACACTTTAAGATATAAGATGTTCGATTTTCTACCTTTTTATAATTCATAAGGATTGATGTTATTTTTCATGAATGGTACTATATTATGAACGAAACATGTAGTAAGCAACGCCTCTCCCTAAAGATTAATTGGTAACATTGAATTCGAGAGGATGCAGTTAACCATCTCCCCTAAAGAGCAATTTTTTCTTTCAGTCTTACCATTTTGTTGTGGAGTATATGGTGCTAACGCTTGATAAATAATGCCATGCTCTTTACAAAAGATTGAAAAATCATTTAAGAAATACTCTCCTCCTATATCTGAACAAAGGTCTTTAATTTTCCTTTATAATTGATTTTCCATTTCAGTCTTATATTTCTTAAATATAGTATATACTTCATCATTTGATCTTAGGAGATAGACATATAAATACATACTGCAGTTATCTAAAAACATAATAAAATACCATTTATCACCACGTATTAACATGCTATTGAATTCACATATGTCGTTATGCACCGAATCCATTAAATTCGAATTTCTCTTAACACTAGGAAATGATTTCTTTATTAATTTGGACTTAGCATAGATTTCACATTTATCAAATTCACCATTAAAATTTATGAAGTCTAATTTCTTCATGTTCTGTGGATAGCGAAAATTTAAATACGCTAATCTGTTATGCCATAGATGGGGAGAACCAATTATATAAGCAGAAAACATGATATTATTAACACTTAGTTGATACATGCCTTCGTTGGCATAACTCTTTCTCACAAACAGCCCATTTTTCGACGGGATAATCTTGTCGAACTCAAATAAAACATGAAACCTCCTATTACAAAGCAAATCAACATAAATTAGGTTTCTCCTGATTTTGGGTATAAACAATATATTAAGAAGGCTAACCTTCTTTCCAAAAGTAAAATCTAAAATCATTGCATCTTTGCCAACAACCTTTGCAAGAGCTTTATTTTCCATCTCAATCTTTTGAAGATGCACTTCAACAGTCTCTTTAAAGTGCTTGAATATTGATCGATTCTTTCATATGTGCTCCATGGCACCAAAATTTATCCACTAAGTAGATTCGATAATGGCAGAATTGATTTCAGAAAGCATGACCACAAAATAATGAATTTTCTTAGAAATATTCATGTTTGTAATTTTCTTAGAAATATTCATATTCGTAAACTTGGTTAAAACCATGGCCACATAGTTCTCTTCAACCATATTTGTATCTGCCTTCATTGTTGAAGTACTCTTATCTTTGAATGTGCTTTAGCAGTGCCTGCAATCCTTTGCACAATGACCCTCCTTGCCACAAATAAAGCAACCACCTTTCTCCTTCTTCTGTGCCTTCTTAAAATTCTATCTTCTCTTGCGTTTTAAGTTCTGGTGGATTTTAGATTGAAATCTATCTCCTTCCATAGCATTCAATTTGGTATCATACAAAATAGACTTATCACATAAACGTGACTCTTCCTCAATGTAAAGATGTTTCTATATTTGGTCCAATGTGATCTCTTCCTACTTGTGAAACATCCTTTTCTATAATCTTTCCAATTTGGAGGCAATTTTGCAATAATTACTCTAACTTGGAAGGATTCTAGAATATCTATCTTGAGGGCACGAATTTTATTTGTCAGTACTTGCAATTCATAGACTTGCACTAACAAGTGTTTAGTATCAACAAACTTAAAGTCAAGATACTTGGCAATCATATATTTGGTTCGTACTTTGCTCCTTCGCTTTGTATTTGAACTCGAGAGCATTTCAATTTCTCTAGCAGATTTCATCTCGGTGAACAAATCATATAGCTGATTGGATAGCATGTTCAGAATATGTCCTCTACATAGCAATTCATCCTCCTCATGTTTCTTCTTGTCCTTATTGACACTTTCAACATCTTTAGCACTTGGCTCTCCTCCTTCAGTAATAGGCGTCAAATCCTCCATAGGCATCAAATTGGAAACGAGGATATAGAAAATCTTCAAGGCAGTGATGAGAAACATCATCTTGTCTCTCCAACGAACAAAATTATTGCCATAAAATCGATCCAATTTAACCCTGATTGATTTTGACTCCATTGTTGAATGAATAATTTCATAAAATTGTTGAGAAAATATGGCCAAATAAGAAGAACAATGGAATCAGACTCTGAGGAGTGATAGTACTCTCTTTAAGAAATTATTTAACCCATAACGTTACTAATGATTGCCAGCAAAGATCCTTCAGGATAAAATAGAGTCTCAAGCGAGATTATAAAATATCAATTCTAATGTTTCTCCAAGAACTTTCTAAGAAACAATAAAAAAAAAAAAGGACACATTCGGACACACCTATTTATTTTAAAAAAAATTGCTAATTCGAAAGGATGCGATTTTTCATTGTCAAAAAACTATCTCATCTGAAAAATTGCAACTCTTTTATTGTCCGAAATTAATATAAAATTAAATAATAATAATAATAATAATAATTATTATTATTATTATTATTATTATTATTATTATTATTATTATTATTATTATTATTCATCTGAAGAAGTCACATTATTTCGGTAGGATTCAACAGTTAATTATTATTATAATTTTGAAAAAAAAATTGTTGAATAGTACTAATTCCATTCCACGGCCGCGCAAACGTGCTAAGTGCTAAATGTGTCTAATAATCATGCCAAAATCGCACAATCACACACGAGTATAGTAGGATTTAGTCCACTTGTCCATTTCTTTATTTTGAATGATCATAATGTTGACACCCACCTCGCAATCCGGGAGGAGTGGAGGGTGAGCGAGGGTTTAGGGGTGATTATTGCATCTAAGGATCCAGGGCGATCCATAGATTAGCTTAGACTCTCTCAAGTTCTCACCTTGAGCAATAGCGGGATTTAAAGTGATTTTGACCTTAGTGTGGTAAGTGACATGTGCATAAGTGCACGTGCTTTTAGAGTCGCCATCGATCTTTGAGAAAAGTAGATCAAAATCTCGTTGGGTGGTGGAGAAGTCGTATGACTCAAACGGAACCAAAGATTTGAGATTAGGGACTTAGTTACCCTAATGTTGCCATTGACATCTCTTTCGATACTTAAGTTGAATGATTTTTCTAACTATGATTTTCATGCAAATGACTTGGGATGAGGAAAGCTATAGAATCTAAAAGTTCATGCAAATTGGAGTATCTAACATAACAATCACAATCAGTGAAGTAAGTGCACAAATTAAGAAATCAAAAACATGCGGATAAAATACATCAAATTAATTAATAAATCTCCAATGGCTTAGAGAACGGGTGTTTGGAGAATTGTAAAGAGTTTGGAGACATATGGAGACAATTTTTCCAAAGGATAAAATTGTCATTTTGAAAAAAATTTAAAAATAAAATCTTAAAAATAGAATTGGCCAATTGAATGTGTCATTTCCTAATTTATGATTTTTTTTGGAATTTTTCTAAATTTTGGATCGATTTGTCCATGAGTGGCAAGATCATCATTTTAGGAAAGATGAGGAGTCAAAACCATGAATTATAGGTTTGGCTAATCAAATTTAACCATTTCTTATTTTCTACAATTTTTTTTTGGAAATGTTTGAAATTTTTCTAAGAAAATTGGACCATAAGGGACAAAATCATCATTTTTTAAACAATGAGAGGGAAAAAATCATCAAAAATAGGATTGACCAGTTCAATGGACCCATTTCCTAATTTTTGAGATTTTTATGAATTTTTAGAATTTTTTGGGATTTTTTTCCAATTTAAAAAAATTATGAATTTTTCCAATTTTTTTGGATTTTTAATCATTTTCTAATTTTTTATTAAAAAATTATCCGAACCAGGTCAGGTTGACCGAACCATGCCTCAGGGGTGCTTAGCCCAGATTGTACGAGTCCTGGTTGGCCAAAACCAAAACGATGTCATTTTCACAATTTTTTTTGGAAATTTCAAATTTCAATTTTTTTTTAAATTAAGCGCCTATTTACTAATCCAACACTCCAAAACATGCCACATGGCTAATCCACAACTGCTGGATTATTTTATTATTTTATTCAATTTTTTATTTTCTAATTTTTTTTAATTTTTTATTCTGGATTAATTCAGAGAG
Organism: Psidium friedrichsthalianum; assembly: GCA_019149425.1. Taxonomy (NCBI): domain Eukaryota; kingdom Viridiplantae; phylum Streptophyta; class Magnoliopsida; order Myrtales; family Myrtaceae; genus Psidium; species Psidium friedrichsthalianum. The sequence goes on from JAGVVM010019656.1 coordinate 32,251, forward strand.
CAACACGTGTCGGGTCAGAGTCAACGGACTCGACTTGGCTGACCGAATTTAGTATTTTAGGCCCAATTGAGTCCTATTAGACTTGTTTTCATCAAATTAAAGATATAAATCGATTCTATGGCATGTGTTTCCTCTAGGAACAATAATTTTGGGGAAAATTAATTTTATTTAGTGCAAAATCCCCACATTTAGTTTTGACCCAATTATGAATTTTAAGAATCCAAACCATAAATGACTAAATCGAGCCAAACTACCCCCACCAATAGATTCAGAATGATGAAACACATAGGATAGTGGCCTTAGATTTGGATGAACATCTCCAAAAAATGCTTAATTGCATTTAGAATGAAAGCCAATGATTAAATTGAAATGATTTTAAGCCCTTTTTTTTACAAATTTCTCAATCTATGAAATGATTAGACCAAAATGCAATTAAAGTGATGAGGATCAAATGTCATATCTATCTCAAAGTGAGAAAAAGTCTAGAAAGAGTTGAATTTGATATTTATGCTATTTCTAATTAAAAAATCAAAAAAATTCATAAAAATATTTTTTTTTGTTCAAAATTAGTTCTTTAGGCTTAGTCAAGGATGATGAAAGTGGTCTCTAACATCTGAATCAATCATGTCATGTGGACCCAATTCTGATGGAGATCTTCCCCTTCTCTTGTCCGTCCTTACCCACATCTAGCCATAACCTCCTTATTATGGAGGGTACAGAAACCTGATATCTTTATCTGGAGAGATCGCCAAGAGATCAAGAGGAAGCCAAAGTCTAAGCTGGTTAATAAATTAATTTGGACCTACATTCATTCAAAAATTTAAGCTAATAAGTTATGAAACAGCTATGATATATATATTACTCAACACCACACAATTTTTCAATGTAAGATTTCTCTAACATAACTCACACGTGCATCTTAACACTCCTCAAGTTTACATCCATGTGACATGGGCCGAGGTCTTCGTGACCCAACTGGTCGACTCTCTGGCCGAAAAAAATCCCCAAGACTTGTTGTGTTTGGGTCCCCTAGGGTTTATCTAGGGTTTTCTACTTATGTTTCTAGAATATTCCAGGGACGGCCGATACCGTAATTATCCGAAGTTTTTGGAACTTTCCTATTAATGTCGTGGTTAAAAAGATGAGAGATACGTTTCGAGCCTTTAAATCTGATAAAGATCAACTGTTGTAATTCGAAGTCCTCTACTATATAAAGAAGTGTTCTCCTTCTCATTTGATCATCTACAGAAGAAATAAAAAGCCTTCTCCAAAGTCTCTCTCTAGAACTCTCTCTACGACGATTCGGGTGCAACAAAAGGCTTAACTTGGGTGCTCCAATAATCCAAAGAACACCCGAGTCGCTGCACGAGCAAGGTAAAGACGACCGTTCGTGAGATTGAAGAGCATCGGCCTGGTCGAGGATATGGCCAACCTAGAAGTGGATCTCGTTAATGTCGTGGAAGGAGAAAATCCCCATAAGAAAGGCTCGCAGGAAAAAACCCCACAGGAGAAATGGGAGATCGAGAAGACGAGAAGAATCAGCAGAAGCATTATTTGCTCTCAACAAAAAGTTCTCAAAAATGCGAGCCACAATGATGGAGCTAGTAGATGGCCTTGACGACGTCAAGGATCAGATCGCCACGTTGACAGGACAATCCGTGACGACTTCTCCCTCGTGATGAATGGAGAGATATAACCCACTTCAAATGAAGGACGAAACTCTTGAGGTATCGATCGAAGCCTTGAAGTGTACGTCCAAGAAAATGAAATGTCCCACCAAGCCGAGATTGAAGTACTGAAGGTGGAGATCGAAGGGCTCAAGACTGAGTTAACCTTATGCAAAACAAGTATCGCAAATGGTGCAATCACCACCCAAGCGACATTGAGGATTGACGTGCTGAGACCAAAAGACTTCAAAAACAAACGATCCACAGTAGAGGTGGACAACGACCTCTAGAGCATAAAGCAGTACTTCTTGGCCATAGGTATCCATGATGAGACGGCTAAGATACAGACTGCTTCGTTGTATCTCGTGATAATGGCATGTTGTGGTGGCGATTTGTGGTCGATGAAGCGAGAAAAGGCTCATTCAACTACATAGAAAAGTGGGATGAGTTTGTCCAAGAACTTCGGAATCACTTCTATCCCGAGCATGTTCCGCAAGAAGCCTAAAGTAAACTCCATCGCCTAGAATAAAAAGGCTCGATCCGAGAGTACGTGAAAGAGTTCACTGAGCTCAAGCTCCAAATCCCCAATCTTAGTAAGGAGGAGGCTCTCGGAGCGTTTATGGACGGACTAAAGCCATGGGCGCAACTCGAGCTCAAGCGATGGGATGTTCAAAGCATCACAAAAGTGATCTTTGTGGCTGAATAATTAATCGACTTCAGCAAGCCCGATCTATCCAAATCCAAGGGTATGTGGGTAGAAGTCTGATGGAGCACAGAACGTAGGGATGACAAAGGCGATTCTCACCGTGGTAGAAAAGACCATGGTTGAAAAAAGAAAGAAACCAGGGGAAGGATCATCCAAACCTTCCTAGAACATCGGGGGAGCCGACCCCAAAACAACTATCTCAACCAGGAGGATAGATTCAAACACTCTCACCCTCCATCGCAACCATGTGGAATCTGCAAAGACGACCATTGGACAAACTTTGTCAAGAAAAACTAAGGGAAAGCACTGTACTCCATTATTACCAAGGAAGGTAAGGAGGAGCAAGAAGAAGAACCAAAGGAAGTACGACTTGGAACGATACAGAAGATCAACAGCGTGCGGACTACTCACCTCCAAATCATCCCGAGCACGAAGACTCTATATTGCATGGACGTCAAGGTGTATGAAAGACTCTCCAGGCCTTGGTGGACACGGGGGTAACCAACGTGTTCCTCTCGACGAAACAGCAAAGTGGTCGGGACTCGCGTAGAGCCATCCGAGCATTATACAAGGCAGTCCATGGTAAATGACAAACCAGCTACAGGCGTTGCTCGTGGCATCAAAATTCATGTCGGCGAATGGACAACAGACTCGATTTCAAGGCAATTCCACTCGACGACTATGATCTCATTTTGAGCATGGATTTCTTTGATAGAGCGAAGCAAGGGTCGACTTGAGAACCAAGTCATCATTATAACTAACCGCGAATGCCTTATGGTGGTGACCATGCGCATTGAGGTGAAAGAATCCAAAGGCATCTCTACAATCCGACTCGTGGATGCCAAGCCAAGAAATTCGACACTGACCAAGCCCAAGCACAATCCCAACCCTGAAAAGCCAAAACAAGAGTGGAGGCTGCCCACACAAACCCAAACCATGATGCCGATCTAGGTGCTGTTCCCGGAGATGGGAGACCTTGGAGCGGCCAAAATGAAAAAAGAGTCGCTGATGACTCATACTATGGTCGATACACCGACCAAACTCAAGTCCCGAAATAGAAGAAGAAGCGCTCTCGTAGACAAAACAACAGAAATCAAAGAAGCCATGGACTCAAGGAAAGGAGGCAGGCGGCAAAAAAAAAAATAGTTGCTGAAAAATTCAACCTCGAGCGAAGAGCACCGAGGACAGCGCTCGAATGAATAGGGGAGAATGACACGAGCCAAGGTCTTCGTGCCCTAACTGGTTGACCTCTAGCTGAGAAGATCTCCAAGAGTTACTGTCTTTTGGTCTCCTAAGGTTTATCTAGGTTTTCTACTTATGTTTCTAGAATATTTCTAGGGACCGGTGATATCGTAATTATCCAAAGTTTTTGGAAATTTCCTTTTAATGTCGGTGGTTAAGAAGATGGGAGATGCGTTTTGAGCTTTTAGATTGATAAAGATTAACGTTGTAATCTGAAATCTCTACTATATAAAGAGGCGCTCTCATTTTCATTTGATCATCCACAAAAGTAATAAAGGCCTTCTCCTAGAGTCTCTCTCTGGAACTCTCTCTACGACGATCTGGGTGTAAAAAAGGCTCTTACTTGGGTGCTCGAACGATCCAAAGGACGTCCACGTCGCCGCACGAGCCGACCCTTTGCAACCGGCCCGTAACACATGTCTATATGCCAACAACGAAAAGAAGACAACGAACTCAACCTTGAAGTGCCTCTCGTGAAGGTGCTTACTACTCCATCTCTTACTTCCATAGGAACGAACGGAAACTCATATGTATGCACTCACGTGTATCCTAATACTCCTCAAGTTCGCATTCCATGTCTATACTCCAACAATGAAAAATAAGACAACGAACTCAACCCTGAAGTGCCCCTCGTGAATGTGCTTACTACTTCATCTCTTGCTTCTATAGGAATGAACGGAAAACTCATGTGTATCTTCGTTTTATGTTTCGGCCAATCCCTAGGGTGTTAATAGTTTAACATAATCGCCGAAGGGTGTCTTAAGTTTTGGAAACATGCTAACAAGGTTGAACAAACCGTATACGGGTGTAGCCGCGCTAGCTTTCCACGTATAAATAAGTCGGTCTGCGCTCGTGATTCAAACCGGATTAAGCTCAGCATTTTCTATTCGGCACCTCCGACTTCTACAACAGCTTACAACAACTTTGGGAAACTACCTCATTCACGTTTGAGATGTTGTAGCTTAAAAACATATGACCATAATACACATCTTACGGCACTTCGCAACCCAGTTACAGCTCAACAAAGTAGTTGAGACAGAGCTATATCAAATGAGCTTTGTGTTGAATAAAAATCGAGGCACAAATTTTATTGACTCCTCATATCATGGAGTATCGCCATGAAAGCAATGCTGTGATAAGCATATATATTTCTTCCTTCGCAACGGTTCATTCTAAATCACGATCCATTTATGTTGCGTATTCAAATGACGTGTATATGCCGCAATAAAAGTAGGGAAATTATCAAAAAAGTCTTAAATCTATTGTAATCGTACAAATTTAGTCCTAAACATTTTGTTTTTGTCAATTCAATCCTAAATTTTTGTATTTTTGCTAATACAGTCTTACCGACCAACTTTAGCCGGCCAGCACTGATGTGGATGCCGGTTGGCGCTGATATGGACGCCATTGCTCACATAGATAAGTTTTAATAATATTTTATAATTTTAAAAAATATATACTTTTTTTTCCTTTTTTTCTTTTTCTTTCTCTTCTTTCTCTAGCCTCGAAGGACTTCTCTAGTTGTGTCCCATGACTGACCGACGGTCGCAAAGGTTATTGTTCAAAATCAAATTGCGACTTCACTTCTTCTTCCTCCAACAATCATGGTCCAACGAAATCTACAGAACTCCGTTTCCCTTTTTGCCCTTCCTCTCACAATAACTCATCTGATATTATGTGTAAGATTTTTGGGTTGTCTTTTGCAATCTTAACCAGAAGCAATAGTCAGCGAGGTTGAGCCTCGCTAGATCTGGGCAATGCCGGTCTTGCTAACCACTGGTGAGGCTTGGCATCGTGTGGTGCAAGAGGTGAGGTATCAGGGTTGTAGGGTCGAGGGTCGATCGAAAAAAGGCGACATCTGTGACTAGGGTTTTTGGGAGGGTTGGATTCAATTGGAGAAAAAGCAGGCTAAGATGGAGCTCCTTCAAGCCTAATCATTCGTCGGCGAGGGATGGTGGGAGCGTCTAACTCTACACCGGTGGAATTGGTGATGCCGGCGAAGAACTAAAGAAGAAGATGAAGCATTATAGTGGTCGCCTAGCCCAGAGGAACGAGAAAGAAAAATAAATAAATAAATAAATAAAATATTATTTAAAATTATCCACGTCATTACTGGTGTCAATGTCAGTGTCGATTGGCTAAAATTGGCCAAAATGCTAAATTTGCACAAATGCAAGAGGTCCAAAACGAAGTTAGCACAATTGCAATAGATTTATGACTTGTTGGTAACTTTTCCATATAAAGTATTTTTTACTTGAGCAATCCGTAGATGCCAAGTCTCGTCTACTCATGACATAAATAAAGTTGCCAAAAAAAGAAATCGCGTACGTGCCAGCACCCGCAGAATTGTCTAACTAATTTTTTACACTGCCAAAGTGCTTCATAAAAGTAGATTTCGTGGGATTTATATCAAATGTCCTGAACGCTTAAAGTCAAAAAGATTTGAACTCTATACCTCGTATTTAGACAAGACGTAAAATTCTGTGACATAGCTACCGACTGCTCTAAAAGTACAATGGTTCTAAAAGTACAATCTTTTTAAATAAATACGTGGTTAAATGGTATTATATCATAACAATGTACGTACCATCTGATGTCAAAGAATCTACCCAGAACAAAGCCCGTCACGTTGGGGTCCACCATCTTGACCTTCTCCAAAAAACACAGTCCACAACATATCGATCGATCGCTCACCTATCATGACGTGAAAAACTAAATCCTCATCGTCAACGCGACACATGGCCAAGTTTAAGCAAATCAAACTCGCAATTGAATTCCGATTCCAATTCCACAGTGGCGGCACTTTGGATGAGCGAGGACAGGTGGAGACCGCGCACGGCGCCCACGATCGAACCACAACGGAAGGACGGGGGGACGGCGGATGCTCCTCTGGCTTGGTCTGGCTTTTTGTGGAGACGACGATGGGTCAACGCTGGGCCAGGCTCGGGTACAGACAAGTCCACCATGCGACCCCACCCACTATCTCCCCGACGCAAACGGAACGAACGGCTCGCGGCCTCTCCATCGTCCACGTCAATCTTTTCCCCGGGTCCGTGGGGCCCGCCGGTGGCCTCTCTTCTTCGTGGTCCAGCGCAAGTCTAGCGTGCGGGCCCAGGGCGTGGGGAAGCGGGAATTCCCTTCCCATCCCTACTTTTCCGGATTTCTGATTTTTTTTTTCTGCCTTATTTTCGTTCTTTTTCGGAGAATATCGCGAAAAAACCTCAAAACTGATACACATGTGACAATTTTACTTCAAATTATTTTTTGACCACAAAAAGCCTCAATCTGATATATCTGTGACAAATTTATCCAAACTATTTTTTCGACTATCAAAAACATTAAATTGGTACTTCTGTGATAAATTTATCTCAAATTAATTATTTCGAACATTGAAAATTTCAAATTGATGCACATTGTGATAAATTTACCATTGGTCAATTTTCATTAAATTGAATTAATACCATGAAAAACTCTAAATCAATATAATAAAGGGTAAAAACCTCAAACATGTTATCCAACTCAGCAATTCCGGTACGGTGGTGCCCAACTCGAGTTCGACTTGGACTTGCGTTGGATGCTCGACGCTCAATGGATGATTGGAGCTTCTGATCAAGACTCGACTCAACCCGATGTAGTCATAAAAGAAATCAAACTCGGGCTCATGGTCAGGCTCAAAAAGCTCGAATGTTGCAACCCCCCATGTTTACATATATTTGTGGATATACCATAACCGGATTTTCATGTCGATTTTTTTTTTCAAAAAAAATTCACTTCTTTTTGAAGAAAATTATATTTACAAGCTTTCTTGGGTTGCGACAATCGCACGCTACCACGCTGGTAATATCTCTGTCTATTCCACCGTTGGTTGGGAAATCACAATCATATGACTGGACATTTTTATTTGTCTTGGTGTAAGATGGGGAGCAATTTTCCCAAAGAGTGGAATGTCTCTTAAATTTCTTTCAGTCCATAGTGGACAAATGTAGATTCGATTTCAAGCTGTGGCGGATCACGTCAATAAATAAAAATAACAAACCGATTATTTATGAAACTAGACATGATTTTCCAAGTGCGGATGAAATTATTTATTCATTTGGCTACGCATGCCCATGGGTAGATTGGGGTTAAATATAGTATTAGCTCTCTGAGTTTTAGGGAAAAATTGTTCAAAAAGATACTAAACATTTTGCATAGTGGTAATTCAACTATTTCGATCAATTTTAACCGGAAATTATTGACGTGTTGCGGCAGGCGATAACGTAGCCAATTTTACTAATATTTTAATTTCTTGTTTGATTTTCATTTTTTTTCCTCTAGTTTTCTGTATGGTAGCGATCGGCAAGGTTCACCGCGTCACGCAAAAAACAAGAGAACATAAGTAAAAGGAAAAAAAAAAAATAAAGACAAAAAATATTAAAATATTATTAAAAATTGATCACGTCAGTGCCGGTCACACCACGTTAGCCTGTGGCCAAAATTGGCTGAAAGGACTGAATTGGCATAAATTCAAAAGATTTAAGACTGAATCGACAAACTTAAAATGTTTAAGATTAAATTGACAAAAGTGCAAAAGGTTTAGGAATTTTTGGATAATTTTCTGAAGTTTTAGTGTTTGTGCAATTGGGTTCTCTAACTTTAATTTCGTTTAATCAAATACTGTGATTTTCTTAATTTATGCAATTTGGTCTTCTTAGTCTAAATTTGTAGAATAAAGTATTCTAGCTTTTGCACTTTGTGCATTCGATCCTTCGGTTAATTGCTCTTACTAAATCATCACATCAAACAATGACTTGGCATTGTCGTTGTGGAAGGAAAATGTCATGCGAAGCTTAAGTAACGCCGGATTAGCAAAAAATGAACTACAAAAAGAAGAAATCATAAACCATAATTTGATAAGATCGGTTATAATGATTGAGTAAAACACTTGATTGCACAAATCAAGAAACGCTACAAGACTTCAATGAACAAAATAAAGTTTACGGGATCAAAGCACACGAATCAAAAATGGTCGATGATTTGAATGAACAAAGTAAAAATCGATTGGTCAAATCACAAATACGCTAAAACTAAAGAGAATTAAATCCGTTTTCTTGGCCTTTCAATTTGTATCCGGAGATACTCAAGTGTCCAACCATTTCGCCAGGTCCTATGTAATCATTTTGCAACAATAACATAATTAAACATCTTCTCGTGCTAAACTGAATCTCGTTACATAAAATAGGAAGCAGCTTTTAATTAGGTTCGCACGAAACGCAGTCTTTTCGCCACGTGGATCGCACTTCCAGTTGTCTTCACAAGACAGCGGCTTGAACCGGGCACGAGCTCGAAGTCCCACGTGGTGACACGGCGTGGTGAATTTAACGGCGTCAAGGGACGGACTGGGACTTGCGGGCGCTCGGGGCGCGACATATCGCTACGGCCGCGGGACCAGGGACGGAGTCGGACGGGCCGTTAGGTGCCGACGTGTTCGCGGGGCCCACGGAATCCGACAGCGGAGAGTCCCACGTGTCAGGAAACCACGTGGGCTGGCAGAGCGGCGTCGCTCATAGAGCGAGGGAGTGTGTCGGATGCGAAGTAGCACGTGAGGCTCCCACGCGAGGGAAAAGGGCGCGCCCCCACACCCACCACCGCACCCCCGCCCCACTCACGCGCCGCACTTGGCTGTTGGCGAGAATTTCCGCCCTCGCTGACGAAAATGGCCTTCACGTCAACATAAAGCACATAATCTACCATCGAGTATTGGTAGTTGGATAGGGGCAATCGAGTGGGTTGATTTCCGACCGATAATTGAACCGATCATATACCTTTCTCAATTTAGTGTGTAAAAAAATCTTTTTTTAGTAAAGTAAATATAAATGTTTGCATCAGTAGAGCCTTAATTATTTTAAAAAATCAATTCAATAAGAGAACCGACAATCGTTTTTAGAATTGAGAATCAACTTTGGGTTTCTAAAACCAAGAACCAAAAGGGTTTTTTTTCCTTGAAATCCCCCGGCTCAATTCGATTCGATCCGATTGGTGTGTTGAACCGTACCCGATGCTTGACCCATTCTCGAGGGTGTAATCACTCATATGATGTGCATTTATGAGGGTATTACGGTCAAATCGACCGGCGTCCAGCGATTACATCAGCAGTTTATCATCACCCCGGACAAGGAAGGGAGAAGACGTGAAAAGCCAACAAATGGAAGGTGATTATCGTCATTTGATGAACCCAAAATCTCTCCGTCGCTCCCTGTCATGTATAAATAATTGCCCAGGAAACTTCTGCTTCACTCGTGGTCTCTCACTAAACCAAAGTCTCCGTCGTCGTCGTCGTCGTCTTCTTCTTCTTCTTGGCTAACCACCTTCAATGGCGAACAAAGACCACCACAACGCCGACGCCGAGAAGCAGAACGGCGCCGCCGAGCTCTCCGAGGAGCGGTGCCCGGTGGAGGAGGTGGCGCTGGTGGTGCCGGAGACCGACGACCCCTCCATCCCGGTCATGACCTTCCGCGCCTGGTCCCTCGGCCTGGCCTCCTGCGTCGTCCTCATCTTCCTTAACACCTTCTTCACGTACCGCACGCAGCCCCTGGTCATCTCCGCCATCCTCATGCAGATCGCCGCCCTGCCCATCGGCAAGTTCATGGCCAGGACTCTTCCGACGGGGGAGTACGAGCTCCTGGGCCACAGGTTCAGCCTCAACCCCGGGCCCTTCAACATAAAAGAGCACGTGATCATCACCATTTTCGCCAACTGCGGGGTGAGCACCGGCGGCGGCGACGCCTACTCCATCGGGGCCATAACTGTCATGAAGGCTTATTACAAGCAGAACCTGAGCTTCCTCTGTGGCTTTCTCATTGTTCTCACTACCCAGGTCTGGATAACATCTCTTTTCTTCCTTTCCGTGTATCTTCTCCTTTCTTGATCTGTTAAGACTCAGGTCTGAGAAATTAAGCAGCAGAGAGAGAGCTTGAGTTCTGAAGCTTTTGTGGGCTGTGAGAAGTCTTGATTCCCGATGTGTGATGATCATAACCTCACTAGCTTGCTGTCCTTTTCTGCATAATTTATGTTGCTTCTTCAGATTCTGAAATTTTTGAAATGGTTTGAACAGCTTTTTGTCAGTGAAAGTTGAACAACTCAAAAACCAGCAAAATGTTCATTTTTCTTTTGTTCTTGTAATTCAGATAATAGGCTATGGCTGGGCTGGGATGCTGAGGAAGTACCTGGTAGACCCTGTTGAGATGTGGTGGCCTTCAAATGTTGCTCAGGTCTCTCTGTTCAGGTCTTTCTCTCTCTCTGGGAATTGAGCTTTTTAGGTCTTTTTACTCTTTTTCCTAGAACTACTTTTGGGTTGTGCTCTCTTCGTTGCTGTGCAATTTACTGTACATGCAGAATAATCAACAAAGCCTCCACTTAAAAAAAACCCGTGAAACCAAGATAAAGTTGAGCTTTTTTCTTTGATAATCATGATCCGAGACAAACCCGTCATCTCGCAGGCGTACTTTTCCACTTTTAACCAGTCAAGAGGGAGTGTTTCTTAGGGGAAAAAAAAAGTCTTGAAACAAAAGATTGCAACTTTAGCATCTGCAAGCGACAATCTATGTAGCTTGATCATGCGAAGGAATGAAGCAGATGTGATTTTGCTCAGTCTATGCTTGATATTTAGATAAGATTTGGAAATCATGGACTGCATCAATCTTTTTTCTGGGTGCCATGACAGAGAAATTCCCCATGTTTGCTCACCGTTCACAGTGGACTTGTTCTCTGCAACAGAGTTATGTTCAAGTGGGAGTAATCTGCACTTATGTTATTTTCTACTTTGTGAATCTGTGACAATGGCTGCATAAGAATTTGAAGACAGGCGTAAAGTGAACGCCTCGCATGTTTTTGTCGAGGACGATTCCAGTGCTGAACCATGAATTTTGTTTGGTGTCCTGTCTGTGTCAGAGCACTTCATGAAAAGGAGCACAAAACAAAAGGGTGTACCCGAATGCGATTCTTTCTGATCGCGATGGCTGCCAGCTTTGTCTACTACGCTCTCCCTGGATACCTCTTCATGATCTTGACGTTCTTCTCGTGGGTGTGCTGGGCTTGGCCGCACAGCATAACCGCCCAGCAAGTCGGGTCAGCGTACCACGGGCTCGGCGTCGGGGCCTTCACGTTCGACTGGGCAGGGATCTCGGCATACCACGGCAGCCCGCTTGTGACGCCCTGGTCCTCCATAGTGAACGTCGGGGTCGGCTTCATCATGTTCATCTATATAATCGTTCCTCTGTGCTACTGGAAGTACAACACCTTCGACGCTCGGAAGTTCCCCATCTTCTCCAATCAGTTGTTCAGGTCGAATGGGCTCAAATACGACACCACCAAGGTATTGACGACACAGTTCGATCTCGATGTCGCCGCGTACAACGATTATGGCAAGCTCTATTTGAGCCCTCTATTTGCTCTCTCAATAGGATCGGGATTTGCAAGATTCACGGCGACGCTCACTCACGTGGCGCTCTTTCATGGAAGGTGAGGAAACACGAATCGATTCCCCACAGGACTAGAAAAACCAGACTAGTCTAATTGACTGACCCTCTTCATAATTGCTTCGGCTGTGCAGAGACATTTGGATGCAGAGCCGAGCGGCAATGACGAACGCAAAGCTGGACATCCACGCGAAGCTCATGAGAAGTTACAAACAAGTGCCTCAATGGTGGTTCCTCATCTTACTGGTCGGGAGCATTGTCGTGTCTTTGATGATGGCATTCATTTGGAAAGAAGACGTGCAACTCCCATGGTGGGGGATGCTTTTCGCCTTTGGCTTGGCTTGGATCGTCACCCTCCCAATTGGCGTCATTCAAGCGACTACCAATCAGGTTCAATCCTCAATCTCAGAGCTTCTTTGTCGCGGACATGGCAGACTAGTTTGAAAAATACTAATGTTTCTCTTTGGCTACTTCTCAGCAACCTGGGTACGACATCATAGCGCAGTTCATCATAGGATATGTTCTACCGGGAAAGCCCATCGCAAACTTGCTTTTCAAAATCTACGGGAGGATCAGCACGGTTCACGCTCTCTCCTTCTTGTCCGACCTCAAACTTGGGCAGTACATGAAGATTCCTCCGCGCTGCATGTACGCAGCTCAGGTCTCTACATAGAACTAGAACCTGTGCATCTGATATCGAATACGTTCTGTATTTGTGGATTATTTAATGAGGCATACTAACCCGGCACGATTGCATCTCTTCATTACAGCTTGTGGGGACGGTGGTTGCTGCTTTGGTCAACCTTGCGGTGGCGTGGTGGATGCTGGAGAGCATAGACAACATCTGCGATGTCGAAGGGACGCACCCGGACAGCCCGTGGACCTGCCCAAAGTACCGAGTCACCTTTGACGCGTCTGTCATTTGGGGACTGATAGGCCCGAGACGCCTTTTTGGGCCTGGAGGTTTATACCGGAACCTGGTGTGGTTGTTCCTTATCGGAGCTGTGTTGCCCGTGCCCTTCTGGGTGCTGAGCAAGATCTTCCCGGAGAAGAAATGGATCGCGTTGATAAACATACCTGTCATATCCTACGGATTTGCCGGGATGCCTCCCGCCACGCCCACCAACATCGCAAGCTGGCTCATCACGGGGACGATCTTCAACTACTTCATATTCAAGTACCACAAGCGGTGGTGGCAGAAGTACAACTACGTCCTGTCCGCAGCGCTAGATGCTGGGACGGCGTTCATGGCCGTGCTCTTGTTCTTCGCCCTGCAGAACCAGGACAAGAACCTCAAGTGGTGGGGGTCGGAGCTCGACCATTGTCCCCTGGCGTCGTGTCCGACCGAACCGGGCATCGTTGTCAAAGGATGCCCGGTTTTTGCATGACAATTTGGAATGAGTAGCTTTTATATATTCAAATAGGAGAAGGAAAGAAGGGACGGGGCATCGCTTGTACCGGTTGAGTGGAAAGTCGATGATTATCTAGCATAGCTTTGAATTGTTGCCGAATACAAAGATATCAAGTGGGATACATCAAATTGGCATGTCCACTAACCCCCATTTGTGATATTTGAAAAGTCTTCCTAGTTATATCGCGAATATTTTAGATAAATTTCTTAAAGAATTAGAAGTACTAGCATATTGTGATGTGTGATTTGATTGAAATTCTGATTTTACGGATTCAAAATGAGAAATGTTCATCTTAGTCAACCAAATTGGGATGTCCTCAGATCTGACATGTCTCGTGAAAGGAATTGTTCAAAGAGCACTTTTTTCGATAAGATTTCCTTGTTCCCTTTTGGGTGAATTCCTTAACGGAGAATTCAAAATTTGTGGGGCCCTATCTATTCCATCTCTCGAGCCTCCAAGAAAATCCCCTCCCCTTCTGGCTCTAGATCTCTTTTGACTCTACATATGTGGGCACTTGATATCTATGAGGTTTCACCCACCATGGTTACAACATTCTTTCTATTGCGCCTAAAATATCTATTTCTGCTAATATTTCACGTTTTTCTTTTGTGGTACATGCTTCAAATTCGAAGCTTGTTTATATCTCTTTTTATGGCAGCCGACCCTCGCCATCGGTGGGCTTGGCGATCTTCTCGATGGGGGTTGGTGAGGGTAGAATCCCTCGCCACTATTCTGCCTGTGCGTTTGTTTGTTTTTATTTTATATAATTTTTTTTAGCTTATTGAAAAATTATATTAAAACTCATATTTGGGCCAAAACGACATCATTTTAGCCACGTTATCCCCACATATGAGAGAAAATATTTTTTTTTTAAAAAATCACGTCAGTATTTTCCGTTAGCCAAAGTGGATGGAGTAACGGAAGGACTCGATTGCACCAATTTGACAAGTTTTGAGACTCAATTGCATTTTCGTGATAAGTTTTAGTACTTCTAGTAAACAAATTCTTAAATTTAAAAACTAAACTGTACTTCAGAAAAGTTTTAGCACAAGCCCACCCTCTTACGTAAACTACTTGAGCCTAGCCCATCCAGGGTGCGATAATGTTCGGTATCTATTCTTATCTATATTAAACATAGATAAAATCCAATTGTTATCGTAAATCATATATTAGAAACACATAACGCGAGCCAAATGTTTCCGACTCGAGAAAGATAACATGAAATTACTATGATAGATTGCAATCAGTATTATTACCTTTCACATAGTATCCATTGAGGAATTGCAATCAATGAAGACAGCACCAATGGATGATTTGAGGATATCGGTTAGAGACTTGGGCACGTCAATTAGACCACATGAAAGCAACGGTTAATCTAGAATCGCAGGCTTGAATTATTGAATGTTAGGACACGTTCATGGAATTGAATTAATCGGTTTCTGATTCAAAAAATATCGACACGTGTTAAACAGAAGGTCAAGTTATTGACTCATAGATTAAGCTGCTACAAACTGTCGTATAAGTCTATTTATTGACTGGTCCAAAAGTAAATTTCTGATCAAGGCCGTTTACAAATTTCTAGCTAGAGATACGATCGATAGAGTCGATCAATAGAGAACAGAATAAGGTGACATGCATGATCGGAAAATCAATTGAGATTCCAGTCAAGAGTACTGGGATTTGTTTCCTAACTACATCGATTAATCTCCTGATTTTTGGCATATGTTGTAATCCCCATTATTCATGAATCCTCCGTTTACTTAGATAGGATTCATCTCATATAAGCCAAATCGACCATAATGTCGGAATATTTTTTTAGTAATTAATTAATATTGAAATATTTCGCACATGCCATCATTATCATTGTTGAATTTGACTTTCAAATTAGTGATAAGGGTATTTTGGATCATGCAACTTTATTTTAGGATTTTTTTAAAAATGGGCTATAAAAAGAATATGTTGCATATTACATTGGAATGTGTACCCCCATATTCCGCCCCTTTTCTTTGTGCATCACTTTTTCTTGATAGATCTTTAAATCTGTGAATTGCACTCTAGGACTCGTTATTGAAGATAGTAAAGTCCCTTTCTTCCCCCGTGGTTTTTCCCTTTTTGAATTTTTTACGTATATTGTATCTCGAGCATTTTGATTTTGCTTTCATCCTTTGCTATTTGTGCTTGAATTCGCGCATCTCTTGGTGTCATTCTGCAACAAATTGATATCATAGCCAAGGAATTTCGGGATTTTTTGTTCGAGTTGCATCTATCAAGTTTGAAGTGGTACATTTCCATGACCAAAATAATTCAAGCTATGATTAGTGGTTTCTCTTCTCCTTCTTCCTCGTGATCAGAAAGCGTTTCTTCTTCTTTAGAAGCTTCCATGGCGAACAAAATCAGTTCATTTAAAAACCCCAAAAATATGAAACGAGGAGGAGGATTGCGCTAATTTGTGCAGGTTATACGCAGAGATTGTTGGGCGAACGAAACGTTTGATTACAGCCAAGTAAGATCTTTTTCCACTAAGATCGTCCTGTATAGCTAAGAATCTGTTCAGATGGCAATGCACAACTGTAGATGAATTAGAAACTGTTCTAAATTCTCCATGTCATTGATGCAGACTGAAGATTTTTGTTCCCTGTGGCATTCCTAGAATGGGCTATATTGGTATCAGTAAATATTAATAGTACTCTAGAGCTGGCCAAGCTTAAGAATATAACTTCGAGCGATATTGACAAGCTCTCAGTCTTAAATATCCCACTATAATCCGACAATGAAAACTATGTAAAGAGGTAGAACCGCATATCGAGAATAAATATAGAAAAGCTAGTAAGTAAAGAAAGTAATCCAACGCCATGTCGGGCAAAGAATGTACATGACTATATTATAAGTCCCGAAACATGATCTCTCTTGGAGCTGACCCGATACATGTTTGACAAAGAACATACAAAGTTTTGTTATACACCTCGAGACATAAACCTCATAAGCTTGATTTTAAAGATTAATATTATATTAAATGAGTAATGCGGGCGCTTGAAACCCTTCGGGGAAGCAAGAAACAATGATTGGCGCCTTGCTATCCTAGGTCGAGGTTCCAATCCCACTTCATAATAATTAAGCACTCATTAGTTCGTTTCAATGACTCCTAAATTACGACACTTTCCATGTGACATATTCAATTCTTTTTTTTGAGTTGATAGTAGCCTAAACCGTGTTGTCCTTTTTTATATATCTTGAGAATGATGACTAAATTATAAATGAACCTACATCTAGTAATATTATTAAACTAATTATTTCAATAAAGACTAAGTCCATGACTAAACCTAATTTGGAATCTAAGTCCTAAAACTAAATCTAAATCAAAAGAAAGCTAAAGGAAATCCCATGTTCCACCTCCATGGCACGGTTTCCTCCGACATAAGCCATTCATTCATGCACCACATCAATGAGAGCATTAGAATTTTCACCAAAAATCAATCAAAGAGTTTCATTTAAGTCATGGAATTCAAGCAAGCATGAAAGGACTTTTGAAGGGAAATTTGACCTTATCGTCCGAGTACCCCCAATCCGCTCCTATTTGTCTGAGTTCTAAAGTGATTAGATGGATTGAGTAAAGACCGGCTGTGCTAAGTAAAGTCCGCAAAGCCGTAAATGGTCTTGCTTAACACTCTCCATC
This sequence comes from Psidium friedrichsthalianum, assembly GCA_019149425.1. NCBI lineage: Eukaryota > Viridiplantae > Streptophyta > Magnoliopsida > Myrtales > Myrtaceae > Psidium > Psidium friedrichsthalianum. The sequence goes on from JAGVVM010019656.1 coordinate 49,407, forward strand.
AAATGCCCCCACCTAATTCCGCCGATAAGTATTTAAGGTGAGCAACCAAATGAGTAATTGAACAAGTAATCATGTTCAGCATATCTCAATTGCAAACATATCAAGCAAGAAAAGTCAAAGTTAATTAGTCAACTTTACAAGTTGACTTCTCAGTTTTCCCTGATTTTTTAATAACAAAAAACACCTTATTTATCTAATTTGACTTTAGAATTAGACCGACCAAATTACATTAAATGGGTGCTTCAACATGCTTAAAAATTAGGAAGCCTACTTTTTCAATTTGAGATTCTTCCCTTAAAAATTAGCAATTATATGATGGGTTTGCTCTTTTTGTCGCTGTAGACGGGACTTTGTGGACATTTGTTATGGGATTCCTCGCTGGTTTTTGGGCTTCTAAGTGCGGTCTTCTAGCTGAATAGAGCTTGGCAGGAGAACTCCTTTGCCAGGAAACTCGTGGTCAGCACTTTCACAGTGTCTTATTGTTTTCTTTCACTGCCCTTTGTACTGACTGTTCGAAATCAATTAATTTTCAGGAACAAGATTCGTGATACCACTGCGCTCGAGAAATACCTCTCCAAGTGATCCCAGGATAAGGTTTGACCTTCAAAGGATGTGGAAGAAATCCCCGCAACAAGCGTATTGACTTCCTGGGCTACTCCCTTTCGGTCCTTTCGTTATCTGTTGTCTGTTGGCTCCTTTTGTTTTTGCCTTGTGTTGTTTTTTGTTTCTCTTTGTTCTTCGATCCCCTTTTTACTTTGGTGATCCCTCCCCTAGCCCTGCACCGGTCCCTACATTGTGTAGGTTCTGGTGGGGGTTTTTTTGTTCGGGTTCTTTTGCAATGGTTTTAGGTTTTACCGCACAATTTTCAATCCTATACTTCTTACCAAAAAAAAAAAAAATAACTTGCAATTTAGCCCCTGGATCCACTTTTCTCATAAACAGACCCAATTTTCTAGAGTTCGTCAAACATAGTAAATCAACTCAAAATGTTATCAAAATTTCCAGTCTAAAATTTTGAGATGTGCTCTACAACTTACAGTTAATCAAATTTTCATATTTTTTCCACAACTATGATCATTTACGCATTTCACCCAAACAAGTAGACTGCTTTCGAATTTCAGACCGATTTTGACTCCAATTTTGGGATATCAAATTCACATGAAACCTGATCAAATTTTCCAGTTTGGAAAAATCAAAATATCCTTTAAAACTTATTAGTTTATGACTTTTCAAAATTCAATCATCTTTAGTGCGCTCTTTTTGAAAATTTGTCCTAGTGTTAGATCGAAAATCTGCAAGTATATTGAGATTCGATTGGTTTTTTGGAAAAATAAAAATTGAGCTAGGAAATTAACTCTGATTTCAATGAAATTTGAACAACTGGAAACCTATATGAATGTCCTTACAACCGTCATGTCATGACCTTTTTTCAATTTTGAGCTTAAGATTTCTAAAGTTGAAATTTTTAAAGGAGATTCAACCAAGAATGCTAAGAATAGAGCTATCTTCCTATTTTCCGGATTTTGTTCCTAAATTTTGGCTAAGTTTTGACCCACCAATCTCTCTAGTCTCTCTCTCTCTCTCTAACCGTTGCCGGTTTTTGCTTTCTAATCTTTCCAACGAGGTTGAACGTCACAAGCTACTATCCGGAATCTTCTCACGATGGAGTTGGATCTTCCTATTCGCCTCTGTTTGGATCGACGGCGGCATACTCACTCGAGGAATTCCTTCTCAAAATCTGGTCACGTATAATGTTCATAACATGTTCAAATCCTGATCGATAATTTCGATTCATCCATTTCAGTCATGTTTTCTGTGATTTCAGAATGTCTGACCGAGAATAACTCCAATTTTCCTTGTGTTTTTGTCCCATGTATCTGCGTCGTCATATGTATGCTGGTGCTGTTCAATGGGTGTTGACGGGAGGGGGAATAACTCGAAACAGATGGTGTGAGCGTCAATATCTCCTTCTGGTTGTCTACCGCCTTTACTCTATCGACTTATGCGATCGGACTTGGTGCATCTGTTTGTGAATGTTCGGTTTCGGCGATCTTCTTTGCATTATGTGCCTCATTATCAGTTTATTCTCATTTAATCAATTCTTGAAATTTAGCAAGCCTTTTCTTTTAATTGTGTGGTGCAGACATCTATGTGCGATGCTTCAAAAAAACCCTTTATGCCGTTCCTAGAAAGCTTCAGGGGTGATGTCTAAATGAAACTTACTCTCTTTGTTTGTCATTCGTCATGATCTCGCCTTGAGTTCTCAATCAAATTGACGCTCACTGGATAGGGACTTTTTTTCCCTATATTGGATGGGTTTCTAGTGTCATGACAGTTAGACATGTCAAACGAATATATAGAAACACAAAAGCTGATAGTATGCATATAATAAGATTGGCTAGAGTGGATATTCCACAAAATTAGAATGGAGAACAAATAGCACTGGAATAGCGATACCACAGTTTGGTTCGTATAATAACTAATTGAAGACCATGTTTGGCTTGCAAGATTTAGACAAGGAATAATCCAACTAGTCTTCATCAATATGATAACTAAAGCTCAGTGCCCGTGCTGTTAGCATAATTCCTAATCTGTTTACTTTAAAAGCTATGAACTTAAAAAGAACTTGTTATGGCAGCCGCGGTGTACATTTGCATAATTTTAGAAAGGTTAAGTATATAATAATTTGCGAATAACGGTTGGTTGTGGGGGAGCAGCTGTGGTGCCAACTGATGGAGGTGGCTGTGGAAGTGGCTGGTGGGTTCAGTGGACTGGTAGTGATGGCGGTGGCAATTTAGGTGATGGTGGGGATTTGTTTCCAGTTGGGAGAGGGAGTTGGCCATTGGTGCCGATGTTTTCAAAACTGGAATAGATTGGCTAATTCGATTAGTTGGACCAGATAACGTAGGTCTCGTCAAATAATTACTGTGAAAGTGTCCGTGGTCATAGCCGGGATCAAGCTGGCGTTAACCCTGTTGATCTGACCAAACCCAGTGTTCAACCGGCTCAAGTAGTTGGGGAGTTTCTCTCCTCATTCATCCCTCTAAACCAATCCGGTTGCCTCATATACCTTATAAAATCTCTTTCTTTTTTTAGACGGTAGCTTGGAATAAGATTTTTACTTTTGAGGATGTCAAGAAACGGGATTTCATTCTCATGACTGGTGTTCCATAGGTAAGAATTCTGAGTAATATGTTGATCATCTCTTCCTTCGTTAGCTTTGCTCTTAAGCTTTGGAATCACGTCCTTAGCTTGTCTAAGGAGGCAAGGCTTATCGCCAGCCATGTCATTCGGCTTTTCATTATTGGAACGCTTATGGAGGAGGCTCAATTTCTAAGAAGTCTCGAGATGCTCCACCACTTTGGGTCATGTGGTGCATAGGGAAGCAACGCAACAAAACAGTGTTTGAGGTCCTAGAATTTGCGTTGCTAATGTGTTGTGTTCTTTTATTCAGATTCGGACATCTTCTACTTTGCAAAGTCTTGTTACATTTTCCCTTCTCTTTTGCTTTTCCTTCTTTCTTTCCTTGTACAGTGCTTATGTACTTGAATTTTTATTTCAATGTCCTTCGATACACACACACACACACACTCACTGGGCCAACTAGTACCGGCACATGTCAGACGTGGATAAGAAAATTCAAGTCATCCCTATTGCATCAGAATGAAAGCATTCCATGGGACTACAGGATAGGCATATCTATTCTGGTGGAATAGGTGTTCTTGATGAGTTTTCAATGAGCTGTTGCATTAGCAATCCGTTAGGAGTAGATGGGGAATAGAATAGCTTCTTCACTGTAAGATATGTTTGTGTTCTTGCTTTTCCTCATTTGTAAAATATGATCACGATTTGTTATTACCACAAGTCTTAAGAGTTAAAGTGAGAGACTCCACCGTCATTAACTTGACAGGATTGATAAAAGAAGCCATTGTCAGAACCGAAGCTCCCTTTATATAATTGTGTGTGGTTTCTATCCTTTTCTAGTCGAAAAAATGGTGAAACTAGGTGAAACCATTGTTATGGTGCTCCTGAAAAGGATTTATTTTCGACCCTGAAAGCAACAATAAGGATGGGTAATAGAATGAGTCCTTTTCATTATGTCTTCCAAATGTAGGGGAGTTGTTGATGACACTACTGCTAGTGTAAGAGTGGAGCACATTTTTTGGGCCCTCTACTTCCTGATGTTGCTGAGATATGAACTGTCTTCAATCCCTTGATAGACGTGGAGCCATCTCTTTTGAAGTTATTTAGAGACATAATATGGTTCTGTATAGGTTTTTTTGGTCTAGTATGGGAAGCATAAGTGCAATTCCTCTATGGGTTGTGGGTGGATCGTACATGGGAACGCACATTGATCTGCTGCTGTCCCAAAAATTGCTCAAGGGACCCTCCCCTTGTAAGTTCATCTTACAAGTTTTGTTACCTCACTTGCACAACCTTTCTTATGATCCATGGTTTGTCTTGATGAATCTGGGGATTACCAAAACAGCTCCAGCCTTTTCTTTTATCATCACAAGAAACAATCATCCTTGCAGTAACCCAAAAATAGCTCTTATTATGTCATTGACTAAGATTGGGAGCCATTCTATGAAGGAACCTGCATGCTACAATTAGGTTGTAGATGGATGCTGGTCTTATTTGCCTGTAGTGTCCATCTTTTTGATTCATTTCCTAGTTGCAGTCTTAATATGGTAGCATTTCCTTCTATTTTGTGCATACTTTGAAGTTTTATGACTGGGATAAGGGGAATGGAATGTCGAACCTGGGATCTACGCTATTTGAAATGATTTAGAGCCAACAATATTTGATAGAGGCCTCAGAAGAAAAGGTTAGAGCACTATGAGAGTATCAAAATCAAATGATGGTTTGAACCATTTCAGTCACATAAATTGGGCAAGCATGTGCTTGTCCAAGATCTACTAAAATGTCTCCATGGAACCATTAAGCTCACTATTTTTGTTAGCCTTCTCTTCATTGAGACCTCTACTTTTGCTTTAGATTTTTTGGTGAATGAGAGAGGAGTATAACGAGAGATTCGAAACTTGTTATTTGGTCGTCAATTTTTTTTTTCTCATGTAGTATAGCTGGATCTTTTGTTGCTTATCTATCTATGTTGATATGCCTCTACAAATTACTAATGATGGCAGTAAAGATACACAATGATGTATGATCCAATTAAGAGTCGGTTGGCATTTCCACTAAACAAACACTTGCTCGATAAATGAAGAGGATATTTCTGAAGCACTTGTATTATATGTGATAATTAATGCTTTGCAATTTAGAATGATTTGTATTCCACTGATGACTCTCTTGATAAAAGATAAAGATTTTCATAAGCAAGAATTTCCATTTCTATGAAGACGTTAAAAACTTCTATTTTTCTTATATGTATTTTATTTTTGATGTTAATGAGGCTTTGCAGAGAGTGGCAAATCTAAGTTCTTTCTTTGCGTGATCAACTACTTAGAACCATCGCCAGAAAAACTTATTCAAAACCAACAACTTTCAAAACAGAGATTTCAACTTGTAAATAGGTGCTTTCATGCTTTATGTGTAACAATCTCAGTCAAAATACTGCAGTGGAGTGAGACAACTAGTGAATGTTGCATTGGGACTTTTAAGTATTCATTGCGTTGAGGCTTCTTGAACTCTGATCTTGAAAAGAATTTATTTTGTGACTAACAAAGAGAAAAGATTGATACTTGCTTCTACCCCTCTATCGAAGTTGGTGACCAAAAAGGGACATATTTATGGAGATAGGGGAAAGCATGGGCTGGGCAAGGTGGGCTTCTGCCAAAATTGTGGCCAGGCAAGAACACTCAGGGTTGAGACTTTCGGTGGGGGCCTTGGCCTAGCCTGGTCGCCCAATCAATCCTAAGATATTGAATTTGGCACATCACTATTTTCAAATGTTTTAGCTCCACAATCTATTTGCTCAAAAGAAAACTTTTCATGATAAATGCTATCTGCAAAAGTATTGTAATGTCAGTGATTAATTGTAGCCTTCTAGGACCTCTTTATATATATAGGCTAAGCTTTCCCAAAAGTGTAGAGTTTAGCATTTTTGGTTTCCTTGGATAAATGCATTTTTTAGTCCTTTCTTACTAAGATCAACTGCTTGACCTAATTAAAACTTTTTCGATAGTTTGAAGTAAATTTGGGAATTCAACCATACCAAATCTTGAGGTAGGAAGCGAGGTGTCATTGTTAAGAGGGTTATTTTTAGTAATGAAAACCCTTGGAGATAGAAATGGAAGAAAGAAAAGAACAGAAAGATCATTACTATTTTTAAAACTATTCCACACATTTCATCTTGGTACATAACTTTGGCAAAACAATGACGAATAAAATGCTACATAGATTGCTAGGTCAACAAAAGCAACCAAAAATAGACACAATGACAATCTTCATCATCAACCCCCACTGCAATCCAAAGGGCGTGAGAGAGCTCTCGAGGAAGTTTGCGACACGATTCCGTCATTGTTAATCCTATTAATCATTTTGCATCTCAATCTCCCATGCCACAGACCTCCATTTGATATAATTACCAAAAAGCTTCCCTACCTCCTCCAGTGTTAATCCCCGTGTCTCCAACATTATCTTGTAGAACAATACTCACATGATGCTTTGCAAATGTCACGAACAAGAAGGCGATCCCACCAAAGTTGATCTCCTTGCATAGTTATAAGAATATCGATGATGATACTAGACTCACCCCCTGGTTGATGGCAACGCCAATTGCACTCTTTTGCGCATAGCCTCAGTGGGAAAATTTCAGAACTGTATATCGATGTGATTGGGGCCATCCTAATGAAGAAGAAAACCGCGTAGAATAGCGTCAACACAACGCACATGGTGAGGTTTTGTCACTATTTTTTGACTTGTTGAGGAATGCTCCAAGGGAGACAAGCAGAAGAACATCGCCGATGCTGAATAGCATCAACACTGCTGGCTAAACCAATTTAGGAGGAAGATGGAAAGAGTATGCACACTATCATTATGAGGTCGACTGTCGTGGTTGTGAGGAGCTTTTATCAGGGTAGATGATGCTAATGTTTGAGACAATTCAAGGGTAATGGAGAAGGGGATCAATGCCAAAGGCTGTCGAAAGCAGTGCATCCCAACTGCACAAATCATCATGCCAAATGGATGCGGTCTAGTAGAGGAGGAGGTAGTTCTCACCACTCACGCTCTGCTTGGTGGCTTGACAACATGGTCATTACACTCCTCAAAGGATGCCAGCAGGCTTTCTTGATATCAATTGTAGTGGAGCTCGGCCTTGTCGTTGAAGTCGAAGATCATTTTCAGGACTTGCATCGCGTTTGCCTAGGCGGCCCTACATGATGAGTACCGAGTGGATTTTTAGCATGGTTACGACCCCAACAGTGAGCAAGCAGGAGGAGACTGGTCCTAATTTGAGCATGATCGTTACCAAGGTTAAGTTTGGACTTAGGAAGAAAATAGTTACAGATGTGGCTGAGGGCAATGCTAATGTCAAAGAATACTTAAACCATCAAAATGATAAGGCAAAAAAAAAAAAGCTATATAAATTAGGAAAATGAAAAATAGGGGAAAGTTGGTAAATACTCGGGGAACGAGGGCAAGTTTGCTGCGGGAGGAGTTAGGGAAAACCGGTAATATAAATTGAGGTGATGGCGAGGGCGTAGACCAGGCAATGTTAGCGAAGAGGCGGCCCACCTTGGAGGACGGCATAATTGTCGTCGAAGCCTATGATCAGGCGGGCAACAACAAAGCTGCTGGTCCTTGCCCACACGATCAATGGCAATGGCTGATGCGGGTCGAAGGTACGCCTTGCAATCAATCACACGAAGCATGATAATGTGGTGGAGAATCACCGTCGAGACCTCAACCGGCATGTAGGAGATATCCAACTCTTTATTTACATTACTAGACCAGTCATTAGCCACATCTACCAAAATTACATAAAAAAAATTAAAAATGAGATCCAATGTTCCAAGAAAATCATAACCATTATAAATTGGAAAAGTGAAAAATATAACCAAGCAGTAAGGGGCTCATGGAGTCGATGATGATGCAAGTTAAGGGGTATTTGTTGGCACATGTTTTATTTAGCTAGTTTCCATTAGAATTTGGAGCTATGAAATTACAGGACATAGGACTGTGAATGACTGAAAATGAGGAAGGTTGTTACCAATGAGAAAGTCTCCCATCACATCTCGCGTGAGCAAATCCCCAGACGCATTAAGATCTGGCTCATGTGGAGCTAAAATGATGCTTTGCTCCTGTATATGGTTCTTAGTTCTGATTTTCTTGGGACATTGTGATCTCATTTTTTTTTACTTTTTTTTATAACTTGGTAGATGTAAGGACTAGTGAGCTGGTCCACTAATGTACATAAAAGAGCTGAATAACTCCTACACATCGATTGAGGTCCCAATGATGATTCCCACTACATTATCATGCTTCGCGTCGTTGATTGTGGGTGTACCTCCACCTGCATCAGCCATTGCCACTCGATTGTGTTGGCGGGGCTAGCTTTTCATTGGCCGACTGCTCATGGGCTCCGGCAGCAAATACATTGTCCTCTAAGTAGGTCGCCTCTTCACCAACCTCGACCTTGGCTAGCCCTCGCCATTCACCTCAATTTATATTACTGAGGTTCTCCTACTCCTTCAGCGAAAAGCTTGCCTCTTCCCCGATGTATTTACTATTTTCCTATTTTTCATTTTCCAATTTATATAGCATTTTTTCCCTTACGTCGTTTCGATGGTTCAGGTGTTCTTAACATTAGCACTGTGCTTGGCCACATCAGTAACTATTTCTTCCCTAAAACCAACTCAACCTCAGGGGGCGTCTCATGCTCAAGTTGGGAGCAAGTCTCTCCTATATACTCACTATTGGGGTCCTAGTCATGCAAAATCCCTCGGTAGCTCTTCATGTGGGACGCCTAGGCAATGTGATGCAAGCCCTGAAAATGATCTTAGACTCCAACAATAAGGTGAGCTCTGCTACAATGATATTAAGAAGGCTGTTGGCATCTCTAAGGAGTGCAATGATATGTTGCTCCAATTCACCAAGCATAGTACAGGGTGGTGAGATCTCCTCCTACTCTACTAGACCTCATCCATCTGGCACATGATGATTTGCACTGCTAGAATGCACTACTTTCGACAGGCTTTAGCATTGATACCCTTCTCCATTACCCTTGAATTGTCTCAAACACTAGCATCATCACCTTGATAATAAAAAAACAAAACCTCTCGCAACCATGACAGGACCCATAATGCATAGTGTGAATGCCGCTTCCCATTTCCTCCTTGATCGGTTCGGCCATCAGACTGTTGATGCCTGTTCAGCCATCGGTAAAATGGTCTTTCGCTCGTCTCCGGAGCGTTCCTCACAACGAAGCGAAAATAGTGACGAAAAACCTCACTATGTTGTGTCCGGTGTTGATGTCACTCTACCCGGTTTTCTTCTTAATCGGGATGGCCCCGATCACATCAATGATGATAGTGTTCTGAAATTTTCCCAACTGTGGTTGCGCCCGCAAAAGAGTGCCTTGCCATCAACGCAAGGGTAAGTCAGGATCATCATCGTATATCTTATAGCTATGCAAGGATGAACCTCTAGTGGGATATTTTTATTGTTCGCAACGTTTCGCCAAGCATCATGTGAGTATATTCTACAAGATAATGTTGGAGGACACAAGGAGCGGAAGTGATATCGGGATAAGCTTTGTGGGCTAATTATACCAAATGGAGGCTATAGGATGTGGAGATTGAGATGCAAAAAGGATAATAAGATCGGCATGATGACGCAAATCTCTGTGTGCGACCTCCTGGGAGCTATCTCATACCTTTCGATCACAACGGGGTTGATGATGAAGATGGTCATGCGTGTTGTTTAGTGATTTATTGAGTAGCAATCTATGTCAGTATTTTATTCGCGTCATGTTTTGCCAAAGGTATGTAATGTGTGAAATAGTTTTAAACATAGCAGTTATCCTTTTGTTCAACTCGTCATTTCAGTTCTCCTCAAAAGGTTGTTCATATAAAAAACAAACTGGTTTTTTTTAGTAGACCCCCAATGACACGCACTTCCGCCTCTAAACTATGTGGGTTGTTGTATTGAATTGCCAAATCTACTGTCAATATAGTATGTGTAAAAAGTTTAATCAGGTTAAGCAGAGGAGTACCAGAATTATCCAACCTTTGTCGTGTCAGTCACAAAACAAACCTTTCGCCAAAACCCAGAGTTCAAGAAGTCTCAACTGCAATGTAATACTTAAAAAGTCCCAATTGCAGCATTCAACAGTTGTTCATCCACTGTCGTATTTCTGATTGGAGAGTGTGACAAATAAAGCAACAGGGAAAGCGCAATTACATGTCTACACCTTTGGGTTTTTTTAAAGTTGTCAGTATTGCAAAGTTTGGTTGAGGTTTTAAGTGTTGATCCTGGAAACAAAAGAACTTAGATTTGCTACTTCTCTACAGAGCCCTTATTAACAGAAAAAGCAAAAAAATACATATGAAAAAAATAATTAGTTTTAATGTCCTCATAAAATGGAAATTATGCGTAATGAAAATATCCTCTTTACAACGAGAGTCACGATTTAATGTGAAAACACTAAAATTGCAAAGCAGTAATTATCATATAGAAACAGTGCTTCAGAAAACTCCTCTTCATTATCGAGGCAAGACTTTGTTGTAGGGAATGTCGTGATCCTAACAATTCGATGGTGGAAAATTCACAGGTTAACGGATTCTCCAAGCCAACGAATCGCAACTTCGATTTTTTTTTTGTCACTATGATTGAGATTGGAGTTGCCTACTAATCATTTTATGGAGGTCAATTAGAACTCACTAAGTAACGTAGTCCGGCATAAACAAACTTACTTCTACGAACCAGAGATGTATGAGTTCGTTGACTTGGTGCACTAGTTAATTAAAAATAATGCCCCCGGTACCTTAATTACCATGGATATCCTAATGGCAACTACAAGCTTGGTTACTCCTCAGGCTGTAGGGTAGAGTCTTTTTTTTTTACTTTTTGGATGGAATGCAATGGATTGTAAGGGGTGCATGATCAGCGAAACATGAATATGCAAATAGATACACTACGAACGTTATTAGACCGTGAATGCGGAATGCCAATCATGAGATATGCGAGTTGGAATACAAATTATGACATGCAAAGTGAACGTACATTACATGCAAACGTGGTACACGCAATATCGGCACACGAACGACCATACAAATATAGCACGCGACACCAGAAATGGATACGAAATACGAACGTGGAGATACAGAGCAACGACACCGAATAAAACATCAAAATAGGACTTTTGCCAGTCGAAATGGCCCGTTTCCTAATTTTTGCTATTTTTTGTTGAATATTTTTAGATGAATATGCATGAATTAATAACGATACGAATACGACGTGGTTATGGCAAGGTATGCATATACATACTACATGAAATGCACGGTAAATGACATTTTTTTTATATTTCGAATTAAATAAGACTGACGATGTAAAATTCATTCTGAAATAACGCAACATTAAAGGTACGATATATAAAAGCATATATAAAGATAAATATTAAAAATTCCTTGAAGCCGAAAGAGAGAGTAAGCTAACGACTTCTGTGCAGGAAAATAAAATACAAAAAATAGTAATAAATAACCTCCAGCAGATGGCTCGCCTACCGATTCTGGGGTTCGATCATATGAAAATCAAATTGCAAAAAATAAAATACAGAAAGTAGTAAATAAAGAGCTTCCAGCAGGTGGCTCGGCCTACCAATTCTAGGGTTCGATGATATGGAAATTAAACTGCAGAAAATAAAATACAAGAAGCAGTAAATAAAGAACCTCCAGCAAATGGCTCGTTCTACCGATTCTAGGGTTCGATGAAATGAAAATTAAATGCGAAAATAAAATACAGAAAATAGTAAATAAGAACCTCCAGGTGGTTGGCCTACGATTTTGGGGTTCGATGATATGAAAATAAATTACAGAAAATAGTAAATAAAGAACCTTCAGCAGATGGCTCGCCTACCAATTTTGGAGTTCGATGATATGGAAATTAAACTGCAAAAATAAAATATAGAAAGTAGTAAATAAAGAACCTCTAGCAGGTGACTTGGCCTACCGATTCTGGGGTTCGATGATATGGAAATTAAACTGCAGAAAATAAAATACATAAAGCAGTAAATAAAAAACCTTCAGCAGGTGGCTCTGCCTACCGATTCTGGGGTTCGATGATAGGAAATTAAAATACAAAAAAAGATGAAATACAATAGCTTTTCACACCAAACTGGGGGACAAAGCTACCGCAATCTGAGGTTCGGACTTCTAAACTAAAGATAAAACAAATTAATTCGACAATTCGAGCCAAAGCTGAAGACAGAAATTCATGCTCGCTTAGGGGCTCGTCCAGGCCAATTTTGCACTTCTGTAGGACTTCACTATGATATGGAGCTGTAGTTTAAGGTAAAACATAACGGAAGGTTCAGTTCGAAAATCTGTGCTAATTTGCATCTAAAACCAGAAGAATGAAAAATAGCACTTAGCTTTAATTCTTGCTAGAGATTTCTGGCTCTCTCCTTCTCGAATGTCCCAAAGTATTGGTAGATGATGGTGACTACCAAGAGGATCCCAATCCCCACCAATTGCCCTCATGAAATCTGCCGGTGCTCTTAGCGCACCAATGCACATCCCCCTAAAAGGAAAGCCGCAGTAGTTGGAATGTAACAGCTCAACTCTTTCTGTAAGTTGGACTCCCGATGACAGGCATCGGCATTTGTTGCTCCTTGAGTTGCTTCGCAACATCTCTGAAATGAGCTCCTTTTTGCCACCATCGTTGATAAACGATACCACTGAACTGAGAACTCAGAAATTTTGGAGCATTATCAGAGCTAGGAAGAATACGCAAAATGGAGCCCCAAAAAAGCTTAAAGCTTTCTAATTCATATAGAAGAGGATTTTTTCCCTCTGCTCTTGCACATAAAACCCATTCCACAATGGTTGCAATAGTTTCCTACATCAGTGGAGGAGGCACCTATCGTGGATTCGTACTCCCCAAAGCACCATTTAGGTTCCTTTCTTGAATCACCAGTGCCTGAATACACGTTCGTAACAAGGAAAACAATAGAAGCTATAAAACTAGGACTGCAATTGGAAACATTAGTCGTTCTAGATAGGAAGGTGATGTCCAAGAACTTGAAATACAACATCTTCACAAAGACTTATGGCCCCTCAGTACAGGACACAGTCCTATAGATAGACGATTGTAGCTGGCTGCACAAGCAACTGAGCCTGGGTCATCTCTGCGACGGTTTGATAAGGTGAAACCCTTGACAAGTGGAGCTGTTGAAGATGATCCCTCTCACTAGAGTCTATCTCCCCCCAATGAACGTGTAAGTTGGGTCGTGGTGGTGACATCTGGAGCACCAAAAGAAGTGAAGGTGCAACACCCTGAGTTCGGTGGATGGAAACGTTGCTGGTAGGACAACGTACAGGGCCCATCCGAGCTCTCGGGTTCGGACCAAATGTCCATGGGGGTTCCCTAGAGCTTTTTAGCTCAAAATCAACACTGCAAAAAACACGGAGAAGGACACTAATGGCTTGGGAGACATTTAGCTACAGTTGGTGTGCCTTTACAAGAAAAGATGTTCACCAAAAAAAAATGGGACACAAGCAAGAGAGACAAGACAAGCTGGCATTCAAAAGTGATTATAGGAATGCACGGCAAGGTCTGATGAACTTGGTTTGGCTCAATTTGATCAAAGATCAAACCGAGCCAAAACTCAGCATGCACAAGGAAGAGTGAAAACAGAGCGCACTCGCAGAAGTAAAAACAGAGCTTTTTTAGGTGGCGCTGACGATAAGGAAGCTCCTATGCGTTCTTCTTGTTGTGATGAAGCAAGGATGCACGACTAAGCGTTGGAGGAGCTCAGGAGTTGTTGCAGAGCGAAGATGGAGGAGTTGATCTTGCGTTTGAACCTAGGAAGATGATTCGTCATCATTTCGCGGATTTTGCCACTTCTGCTTGAGCAAGAAAGCTGCCACTTCCCCACCATGAAGTCTCTGTGCCTTCTTTTTTTTTTTTTTTGTCGGAGAGCTGTCACCTATGAGAATCTTGTAATTGTCTGAGCCTCTCCCGTTCTTGCAGCAGCTGCATGTCACTCATGCTAGCTTGTTGGCCCAAGCAATCATCCAACCCCCCCCCCCTTTTTCTTTTTGATTTTTCTCCTTTTGTCATCATTGCCAAGCCCCTTCTAGCTTTTGTCTCCCTATAATGCGGTTGAGGTTAACGGATACCCAGAGAGTGCATGATGGGCTGCACCTTCTCCAAGCTCCACCTCCTGAACCATTTTTACTTTCAGTGCCTGCCCCAGTTCACCCATCATGAAAGATTCTTTATTATTATCACCGTGTCCCCCTTTTGTTATGGTCTTCCACGAAGTCTCTTTCTTTTACTTTACTTTTTTTAGTCCCCACTTTGACTTTCGCATTTCATGAAACAAAACAAAAACTGAGTGAACTGCAGGAGCAGTTACCACTCTTAGAGCTTCGCGAGCTAAAATCACAGCCTCTCCGATGAGGGACCTCGGAGGTTTCATCGATTTATGGCTCGACTTTAGCAAGTAGCAATTCTGCCACTGCCTTAGTTGTTTGTAGCTAAACTTAGTTCTTTGCAAAACCTACTAATTGTCTTTATTGGAGATATGAAAGTCCTTGAGTGCTGCAAGTTCTGAAGCACCATTGTCTAGTAACTTGACAAGCCAACTGGTCGCCCATCTCTTGTGTGGATAACCAATGCGTGATATTTTCATTTTTGACGATTTGGTACAGATGGAGAAGAAAGGAGAAACCATTAAATTAACTTTTGATGGACAAGAGAAGTAGCATCTGTTTCATTGTTAACTACCAGTTAGGCTTGACAATCTTGAATATTTCGAGCACGACTTTCCCCTCCTTATACTTCTCAGATTCCTCGTACGCACGATCATACTTCCATCCCAAATTCTCCTGGCAATCGACACAGTATATATCAGAAACCACATGCAAACCGTTATGAGATTCCTGCTCTCCTTGGGACCTTCTACTATGTTTCATGTCGTGTGAGAATAGAAACGCCTTGCCATGGCTTGCCTGGAAATTCTTGGAGACAATGTCATCATGGCAACAAACAAAGATTCCACACTTGAAGCAGCTGTACAGATGCTGTTCGGTTGAATCGAGTCTGACCGGCACTTGTTTGCTAGTACGATTCAACCAAAGATCATCATCAATCTAAAGGAACAGAAAAAACATTAGTTCTAATGCTGAAATAGAACTAATGTTTTTTTCATTTTGACAAAAAAAAATGCTGAAATAGGAGTTTGATTTTTTTTCATTTTTTTGGTGAGAATTAATTCTTAATTTTTTGTTCAATATATAAACCAAAAATTAAAATTTAGGTGTCAACATGGAAATGCCAAGCAACTCTTACTTGGAGCATACAACAATCATTGTGTATCTTTATTGTCCATCATTAAACATTTGTCAAGGCATATCAACATAGATAGGTAACAAAAAAACATCCGGCTATACTGCATGAGAAAAAAATTCACTTGTATATGGTTCTTGGGACATGTGATCTTTTTATTTATTTTTTTTATAACTTTGGTAGATGTGAGACTAATGAGCAGTCCAATAATATACGAAAAAGAGTTGAATATTTCACACGTGCCAGTTTGAGGTCCCAACGGTGATCCTCACCACATTATCTTGCTTCGCATCGTTGATTGCGAGATGTGCTTTTCACCGCATCGGCAGCCTCTACTTGATCGTGTGTGGCGGGGCCAACTTTCTTGTTGGCCGATTGCTCTTGGGCTCTGGCTATAGTTATGCCATCCTCCAAGTAGGCTGCCTCTTCACCAACGTCGGCCTTGGCTACTGTTAAGTGTATGCCTTAAAGCAATCATGCTTTGTTACGATTTTGGCATTTCATTATACTTTCACTCTGATTAAATGGCAAAGACGTGTTCATTCATTATGTCTCATTACTCTAATGAATAAAGTCCATAAGATCAGTTGTGACTGAACCTATTATCGAGACATCGAAGAATATAAGTGACCGGCTTTCAGTTAGACACAATCTTTAAACTATTCCTGATCAATGGTCACTAAGTGGACGTCAATGATCCTATTGAGACTGATACATTTTGAACTTTGCCATTGAGTTATTAAATACTCAAGGGGATGCCGAACCATAAGTCATTGGATATTAATGTTCGAATTAGAACGCAAGTACTCATATCGAACGAGTTCATAACGTGACACACACTGAATGATAAGCCAGCATAGAACTTCGAGCGGGTTCAATGTCTATTATTCACGCTTTTGGTCAGGTATAGTAATCCTTAGACTTAAGGCACGATGCTGACCTTGTATGTCGAATGGTTTATGGTTCACAAGTACGCATATTGGCAGGTCATCGATTTGCCTCTATATTTTTAATAGTCATGGTTTGTTCGCATACAAAGTCCCAAACGTACGCAATAGTGGGATCTATCCTCCTTATTTAAATATAAGGTTGATGTACTAGCGATGTAATCGTGACAGTGCATGAAAATCCTTGATTGAGATTGTAATCAGAATGTCTCAAAAATTCACGTCAAATAGATCTAGGTGTATGATCGATTGACTGCTTGACTAATAATTTATGACTTTGTTTGATTGAGACATAGTAAGATAGAATGATCAAATCACATTGTAGCCAAAGCTGATAGGCTCATTGTGCTCTTGTAACATTGACATTGTCTAGGTAGTCATGGTGTCACGCCCCGTCCTTCCTAAGCGACCGCGCGACAGTCGCTTTATTCCATATGCCAAGTCGGATGGCTAGACTTTAAAACTGCGATCGCCCAGGAACATCGCGGCCAACCGACGAAAATAAAATCGCAACGGAAACGCAACGACTACCCCTGACAAATAAACATGCGAGCACGCGATATAGTGAGACCACGGCATCTGTTTAAACCTGTATATGATTTAAACCAAAGACCATACATACATACATACATATCCCTAAACCTTCGCAGCCCGCAATACCTACAATATATATTATATATATATATATATATATATATCAGATGCCAGCCCATCAAAAAGGAGCTCTGGGCGCAACAACAAAAAGAAACTAAGCGGCTCAGACTCTAGTCAGTCTCCGCTCCGCTATCCTCACTGGATGGCAGCTCCTCGGGGTCCGAATCCTCGGGTGTCGGGAGAAACTCCTCCGGCTCGCTATCCGAATGGTGATCCGCGAATACGTCGTACTCGTGTCCATCGATCTCCATCATCGCATGGCCATTTCCGCCATCTATCTCCATCGGGTCCGGGTCTATCACCTCACCTCTATTATTCACGAAATTCACCGGTCCCCATCTTCCATCACCCTTAATTTCTATATCAAAATCTAAAATAGGACCTCTCCACACACCGCCCTGGCATTCCATCCAAGCGTCGTAATTGTGAGCCCACAAAAAGTCGCCGCCCTCATCTACCCAAACCGTAGACTCTATTTTTTTATACATTATATTACCCTGTCCTGGATACAGTATCTCCCATCGTTCGATCTCCTGAGGAAGGCCGAACCTCAAACACATGGGATTCATGCTACGGGCGACGAGCTGAAAGGCGATCAGCCACAAATGAGTCTAATACTCAGTGAGTAAACCAATATGACAGTATATAAAACAGCACTCATGCAACTAATATCAGAAATGCATAATAGAACCACATGCCACACACGTTATTAAACTCATTCCATACAGTCAAGTCGAATCATGCGGTTCACAAGTAAAATCAAGCACGTGCCATATATTGAACGCCATTTCAGGCTCTCGTGGTTCGTTTCCGACCCTCAAGGTCTCATACCCGCGCGATTAACGTCGCGGCCGTGCCTCAATGCATATTATAAAAAATACCTCAGGTTAACCTCCTTGTCTCTCCAGCAACCTCGTGCCGTGCACGTTCAGGCGCCTTCGGCAAGCAGATACGTTTGCAAGCCGGAACTACGATACCGCCCATTCTCGTACCAGTCCGTCGGCCGAGCCACCCTCACCCTTGTCGCTCCGATTCTCGCGCCAGTCCGTCGGCCGAGCACAATTACCAACTCAGTGCACGTATTCAAGCGCAACGTTTCATTGTTTACAACATTACATCGTCACAAGCCAAAACGAACGCACACGAATGCTCATACTTTCCAAGCAATTAAACAGATTCAATGCCCTACTCTCGACAGTTTACCACTTAGGGAACTCAACTTTATTCCAGAAAATCTGCTTTCGATTTCCCCAACCACACGCACGTTTCCTCGGTTACACTTTTCACAAGTACACGGCTAGATAAAATGGGACCATCAACCACATTTTTCTTTGAAGTAAACCTAAACTAACCCACTAACAGCTTCCTCTCATAACCCATCACATTCGGTCATTACTTGCACTTCAATACCCTCAGGTTTACTTTTATTTTTGAGCACCAACAACTACAGCAACTCAGCAAGCCATTGGATTAAAAACTTCAGCCATTGTCCCTTCTTTTAATCACACAAACCACCCTCGCTACCCTACAATGAACTAGAATATTTACTCATCTAAATGGGCTTGGATAGCAAAGAAATGAGCAGCAAAAAACAACCGCAACAACCGAGCAGAAAACCAGCAGAACAGAATAGAACCTAATCACCAACGTCCAAGCCAAACTGAAGTAACGTCGCCTAGGGACTCCATTCAAACTTCATACAACATCCTAGGCTAAGAAGGGAAGTTTACTCACCAAAACCAAGCTTGAACAGCAACAAAAACAAACAGAGAATCGGCAGCAACCAGCTGCAAACCAAATAGCAAAATAGTATCAAATCAGTAAAACAGGACAGACTTTGCTTCAGTGCTGCAATTTTTGTAAGAGGTCTGTGGATGATCCGTTTGAATATTATCGAAGCTCAAGATGTTACGAGCGCATAGGCGAAAACTGAGCTCAATTCGGGTACCAGACGACCCCGAACGAGCCATTTCCGTCCGAGCGCGCGTGCAGGGACGCGAGAAACGGCCCTCGGCCGAGAGAGAAAAGGAGAGTTTCGGGAGAGAGGGAGCCTTACCGAGAGAGAGAGAGAGAGAGAAAGAGAGAGAGAGAGAGAGAGAGTGTCGCGGCCTTGAAGAGAGGTGAAGGACGAGGTGGTGGTGGTGGATGGCCAGTGATGGCCAGCAGCGGTGCAGAGAATAGAAAGAAATGGAGCGCCCGAGAGGTTCC
>JAGVVM010019657.1:0-17601 GCA_019149425.1 Psidium friedrichsthalianum
TTAATATCAAATCAGTTTCATGAGGCGTGCACTATTATCAGTTTTGGGATGACTTGCTGTCCAGACTTTCGTAATGGTATCGTCGTTTTTTTGCTGAACTTCGGTTGTAATGCTTGTTTGCAACTTAAAAATCTTCCTCTCCATGATTGTCCATTATAGCTGTTAACAGTTTATGAAGTAGGATGTGCATCAAATAGAGATGATTGAGCAAAAGAAATTGAAGACCTGTATGTCTATTGCTAGGAAAGTCCCTCAATAAAGAAACTTTTCCAAGTTTCAGTGGCGTATAATTTCTTCAATTGTGTAGGGTGCCAGACATGGCCAAGAGTGCCATCTTTCCAGCATGTAAGAAGATGAATGGAATTCCCATGCTCGGTGCGTGCAATTGGAACCCTGGGTGACTTGTTCACTATCATCAAAACAGTGATTGCTTGCTGCTTGCAAGAAAACAATCACACTGTGTAAGGTTATAGTCTGCTAGTTCACTCAGCAGGCTAGCATTAGTAAGCCCTCTAGAATTGACAAACCTGCAGTTAATGTGATGCTCTTGGTCTTACCTTAAAGTATGTCGTGGACTCCATGTGGTAGCACCGGTCTAGAAAGCAAATTAAGAGCGGTGGCAAACCGTTATCAAGTCATGAAACCGGTACTTTTCAATGGCCCCCCCCACAATTGCATTAGTCGATATGTCACGCCCCGTCCTTCCTAAGCGACCGCGCGACAGTCGCTTTATTCCACATGCCAAGTCGGATGGCTAGACTTTAAAACTGCGATCGCCCAGGAACATCGCGGCCAACCGACGAAAATAAAATCGCAACGGAAACGCAACGACTACCCCTGACAAATAAACATGCGAGCACGCGATATAGTGAGACCACGGCATCTGTTTAAACCTGTATATGATTTAAAACCAAAGACCATACATACATACATACATATCCCTAAACCTTCGCAGCCCGCAAATTTACAATATATATTATATATACAGATGCCAGCCCATCAAAAAGGAGCTCTGGGCGCAACAACAAAAGAAACTAAGCGGCTCAGACTCTAGTCAGTCTCCGCTCCGCTATCCTCACTGGATGGCAGCTCCTCGGGGTCCGAATCCTCGGGTGTCGGGAGAAACTCCTCCGGCTCGCTATCCGAATGGTGATCCGCGAATACGTCGTACTCGTGTCCATCGATCTCCATCATCGCATGGCCATTTCCGCCATCTATCTCCATCGGGTCCGGGTCTATCACCTCACCTCTATTATTCACGAAATTCACCGGTCCCCATCTTCCATCACCCTTAATTTCTATATCAAAATCTAAAATAGGACCTCTCCACACACGCCCTGGCATTCCATCCAAGCGTCGTAATTGTGAGCCCACAAAAAGTCGCCGCCCTCATCTACCCAAACCGTAGACTCTATTTTTTTATACATTATATTACCCTGTCCTGGATACAGTATCTCCCATCGTTCGATCTCCTGAGGAAGGCCGAACCTCAAACACATGGGATTCATGCTACGGGCGACGAGCTGAAAGGCGATCAGCCACAAATGAGTCTAATACTCAGTGAGTAAACCAATATGACAGTATATAAAACAGCACTCATGCAACTAATATCAGAAATGCATAATAGAACCACATGCCACACACGTTATTAAACTCATTCCATACAGTCAAGTCGAATCATGCGGTTCACAAGTAAAATCAAGCACGTGCCATATATTGAACGCCATTTCAGGCTCTCGTGGTTCGTTTCCGACCCTCAAGGTCTCATACCCGCGCGATTAACGTCGCGGCCGTGCCTCAATGCATATTATAAAAATACCTCAGGTTAACCTCCTTGTCTCTCCAGCAACCTCGTGCCGTGCACGTTCAGGCGCCTTCGGCAAGCAGATACGTTTGCAAGCCGGAACTACGATACCGCCCATTCTCGTACCAGTCCGTCGGCCGAGCCACCCTCACCCTTGTCGCTCCGATTCTCGCGCCAGTCCGTCGGCCGAGCACAATTACCAACTCAGTGCACGTATTCAAGCGCAACGTTTCATTGTTTACAACATTACATCGTCACAAGCCAAAACGAACGCACACGAATGCTCATACTTTCCAAGCAATTAAACAGATTCAATGCCCTACTCTCGGCAGTTTACCACTTAGGGAACTCAACTTTATTCCAAGAAAATTTGCTTTCGATTTCCCCAACCACACGCACGTTTCCTCGGTTACATTTTTCACAAGTACACGGCTAGATAAAATGGGACCATCAACCACATTTTTCTTTGAAGTAAACCTAAACTAACCCACTAACAGCTTCCTCTCATAACCCATCACATTCGGTCATTACTTGCACTTCAATACCCTCAGGTTTACTTTTATTTTTGAGCACCAAACAACTATAGCAACTCAGCAAGCCATTGGATTAAAAACTTCAGCCATTGTCCCTTCTTTTAATCACACAAACCACCCTCGCTACCCTACAATGAAACTAGAATATTTACTCATCTAAATGGGCTTGGATAGCAAAGAAATGAGCAGCAAACAACCGCAACAGAACCGAGCAGAAAACCAGCAGAACAGAATAGAACCTAATCACCAACGTCCAAGCCAAACTGAAGTAACGTCGCCTAGGGACTCCATTCAAACTTCATACAACATCCTAGGCTAAGAAGGGAAGGTTTACTCACCAAAACCAAGCTTGAACAGCAACAAAAACAAACAAAGAATCGGCAGCAACCAGCTGCAAACCAAATAGCAAAATAGTATCAAAATCAGTAAAACAGGACAGACTTTGCTTCAGTGCTGCAATTTTGTAAGAGGTCTGTGGATGATCCGTTTGAATATTATCGAAGCTCAAGATGTTACGAGCGCATAGGCAAAAACTGAGCTCAATTCGGGTACCAGACGACCCCGAACGAGCCATTTCCGTCCGAGTGCGCGTGCAGGGACGCGAGAAACGGCCCTCGGCCGAGAGAGAAAAGGGAGTTTCGGGAGAGAGGGAGCCTTACCGAGAGAGAGAGAGAGTGTCGCGGCCTTGAGGAGAGGTTGAAGGACGAGGCTGGTGGTGGTGGATGGCCAGTGATGGCCAGCAGCGGTGCAGAGGAATAGAAAGAAATGGAGCGCCCGAGAGGTTCTATTTTTGAGTGACCGAGAGAGAGAAGTGGTCTGGGCGCGCGAAATGAAAGAAGAAGTGGGGCGTGCGTCCGTCCAAGCTGAAGAGGAGAGAGAGAGAGAGAGAAAAAGACCTGCATTGACCGGTCAAAGACTTCTCTTCCACGCCTCCAAGCCATGCTTAATTGAAGCTTGTTTTACAAGCTTGGGAAATTAGTCAATCACTTGGCCAATTAGAAGAAAGGCACGTATTCTTGGTGGGTCTCCCAAGCAAGAAGGTCAAAATGGTAGCCAATTAGGTGTTGACAAGTGGAGGATTAGAGAGAATTACTTTAAATTACTTAACGATGAGGAAACGGTACCCGACGACTCGACCGGTAGAGCGAATTTTTCGAAAATGCAAGTTTATAGTCAAAACGAAGCCGATGACTAGACGAACTCAAATCTAGCGTCTAAACTTTCTAAAAACTCACAGATAATTTACTGAGAAGCCTAGAGCGAACCGGGATCAAATTCGTCGAATCTCTCGTCGCTTCTCTTCGCGACGTCCCAAACCGAAACCAAAATTCCAAACATCAATCTTTAAACTCGAAACACCTCTACGATCCCTCTGAAGATTCAATTATCCAAATTCGGAATCCATTTCGTGGTTTCTTTCATTAAATTGCAAATTTCAGTAAATACTCGGGCCAACGGGCGGCTGTTAGGAGTTACGCGTATCGACCCGTTGGGTCCACGTACTTTAAAATCCTAAATTGGCCTTTCCCTTCTGGTCGACCATCCCGAGGCGATCAGTCTCGACTGAGATTTGACTAAAACGCAATTAATGAAATACATCCATTCTTTATTGAAATTTCCGAAAAAGAGTCGAAAATTCGGGACGTCACACATATGACAGGCCTACAATGTCGTCTGCAGGTGTTATGATGAAAAGCGAGAGCACAACTCTTACAAATCCTCAACGACCGGCTTTCTCAGTGGGAAGGTTCACCGAGGGTCACCAACAAGTCATGGATAACAGCACTTCTGTCAATGGCCTAACCATTTCAAGTATCCACGCAAGATGATACACCAAAGAAAGGAGATATCAGGACTATGCGAGTTTACACATCTCGATTGGTCACTCGTGCATTTAGACTTTCTTACAATAGTCTGTTCATTAGTATAACAAGTTTTATGTGTTCATGTAGTATGGCAAAAAGTGTTTCTGTACATATTCGTTTGCCATGCAGATCCATGTAATTGTCAAATTGTACCAATGACAGCAGCATTTTGTTGAAGTAGAGTACTATTGGCTTCTGCAGCTTGAACACATTGGTATCGAGCTGATCAATTGCAGGCGCTACACAATGGAACAAACATAACCAAATGAGTCCTTCTGGGTTCTGGCCTATGATCGCTAGTTTGAACCCTCATATCCAATTTAACTCTTCCATACTTTCCAAGGTTCTACAGAAAACTTCAGCCGACTTAATTGACTTTGGCAATGTAGTTCTTTAGCTTCCTTGAACAAGCAATGTAATTGTTCTACGAAAAGCACATTAGTATGCTTGTTACTTCCTAAGTAAATACTAGTAGAACTGCGAGTAGACAACTTTCCCACTCATTTCTATCAATATCTCAAGCACAGAGAAATGACACTCTCTAGCATCTGTCATCTGCAACTGGGTGTAAAAGTGATTGACCGAGTAAAGAAAATTGACCTAAAAGATTAAAGATTTGCTAAGGTCAATGAAGTTCTTCTTACATCAAGTGAGCTCACCAATGATGTAATGTGAGTCGATGTTGAAGGTCTCTTCATTCAACAGCTTTCTCGGAAACCAGACAGACCAAAATGTATAATTTATCATCTATCTATAGTCTTAATAAGTAGAGTGAGAGAGAGAGAGAGGGGGGGGGGGGGGAAGTTGGACTAAATTATTTGCTGAGATGTGATTTCTTTTTTTTATGAAGTAGAAAGGGACATTAGGATATGATCTTATCTTGTGACTTGCCATCAAAGGCACACATTGTCACGACAGGAATAAATTATCTTGTTCTCCCTTTGATTTAGTACCCAAAATTTTTTTGTTAATTTTGTTGACTTTCAAATAGTCTGGTCAAACAAAAAAGTTGTGGCCATTTATATTAAAAAAAAATTTCAAAAAGAAAAGAAAAGAAAAACCATTTTTTTTCTCAAGAATTCATGGTCAAATGGAGAAGGTTTACTTTTCTTGCTGGTATGATTGTTCCGTGTGCTTATATGAGCATAGCCCTTAAGAGATTCAAAGAGCAAGCTGAATGTTAAAGAAACCACTTTTTTCCCTAAGAAGAATCCAGGAATGATTCAACTGTTTGATGGAATACCAACCATAATCAATTTCCTGTGTGTTTATCAAGATCTTGGTCTTTATATCAGCAATTTCACTTCCTATTCCTTTGTCATCATCAATTGTGAACTAGTCTCATGTGGGCTTTTAACTTCTAGGGGCACAAGTAGCATCATCCCTTGAAAGGCTTGACTTTTCAGGTTCCCTGAAGTTTGGTGGCCTCATAAGTTCTTGTCAGTCTCCATCAGCAGACCGTTCTAGCATTTTCTGAGAATTGCCAGGTTCATTCCAATGTTTCTTGTCCGGGTTCAATTGATCTCTAGCTTTTATGCAATGCCAATGCATGCGATAGATGTTTAAATCGTCTTTCCAGAATATTGTGTTCGTTCCTCGTGACTTCTGTGCTTTTATAGTATGAGTTATCCGGGTGAATGTTTAGATTCGATGTGCCAGAAGTGGAAAATGGAGAGAGGCCCACATCTTTACTTGCAGCTCTCATTCATATTGCTGTCAATGCTTGGCCTTCACTTAGTGTCAAAGCAGATTATCTTGAACTTTCTTGTCAGTATGAATATGGAAATTACTCGAGCAATAGCACTTTCGAAATGAATCTGAAGCTCCTTCTTGATTTACTGCCACATGACACTGCGAAAACGGGATTCTACAATACTACTGTTGGAGAAGGCCTTGACCGAATTTATGGACAAGCTCTTTGCCGAGGAGATGCCAGTTCTGCAGCATGCGAGAGTTGTGTCAGGAATGCAAGCCAAGAGATCATGAAGCTATGCATTGCTGAAGATGCACTAATTTGGTATGAAACATGCCAAGTGCGCTATTCCCTACGAGATTTCTTCTCGGAGATGGTTTATGCAGGTAAATACCCGAATTCAGATTACCAGGAGAAACTTGCATCAGACCCAGCTCGCTTCTATACCTACTTGATGTATCTAATGAAAAATATATCCAATGAGGCTGTGTATGGTAACTCCACTCAAATGTTCGCGACGGGGCAAATAAACTATTCTGCGAGCCAGACAATATACGGGCTAGTGCAGTGTACTAGGGATATGTCAGACAAGGACTGTGACAGTTGCTTGGACTCTGCCTTGGGGGATCTAAAAGCATGCTTGTCACGCCCCGGACCCATCGGACGCGCAACATCCCGCCTCCTGTTAATTCGCTCATCGCCTGGCTAAAACTGACGACGACCCAGGACTCGTCGCGGCCAAACGACGGCTATCTAGGGCGACAGCAGAAACGTTTACAATCCCCTGACAGACACTCATGCAGGATAGAAAGATAGAGAGACAACAACGCAACGAAAACTAAACATTTATATTATATCATTAACGGCATTTATATACAACCCCCAACAGATAGTACCGGGTTTCCTACTCTCAAAAAGACGAACAAAACGCTAAGTCTACTCTGACTCAGCTCCACTCCACTCCGAGAACGGTAGCTCCTCCGGGTCGGATTCCTCGGGTCTCGACAACATCTGCTCTGGGTCCTCGTTCGGCTGCTCACCCACAAACCAGTCATCCTCATGACCGTCTATCTCCATCGGCCAATACTCCTCTGACTCAACCTCCATCGGTTCTAGATCGATGACCTCACCTCCGTACTTCAAAGCCTCTATGGGTCCATACCTGTCCTCGCTCTGAATCCGCACATCAAAACCAGGAATGGGGTCACCGAATACTAAGCCTCGCCGCTTCCAACCATGCCTCGAACTTAAGGGGCACCAAAAACTCACCTCCCTCGTCTACCCAGACCGAACACTCTACTTTCTTATATACAGTATTATCCAACCAAGGTATAAAGTCTCTCACCTCTCTATCTCTACTGGGATGCCATAACGTACACCTAAGTACTCATCTCACGGGCGAGGGTCTGAAATGGCGATCAGCCAAAATATGTGAGTCGAAACTCAGTGAACACACGTCTAGAGTTAATTTAGAATAAAGCATATACCTCAGACTAGAAAATTTAAATCATCACATGCATGCTACAACTTCAGATCAAACAGATGCAAATGCAGATGCTCATTGGTTCCCTTGGGGTCCCTAGTGGCTCACTAGCTCTTCCGGACCGAACCCCACCGGTGGCTCAATAGGACTTCCGGTCCCGGCCAGGTCATGGACGTCTCAAGCCTGTGCCTCAACTCGTGTCTAATCACACCGAAGTTGGCACCCTTGTCTCTCTAGCTACCCCGTGCCGAGCACGTTCAGGTGCAAGTGCAAGACCGTGGCTCAATTAGCACTGCGATCGGCACCTCCTTATCACCCCGTATTCCCGGTGGCGCCCTAGACACTGCGGACCGTCCCGCACGGTTCTACGCACTCCGCCAAACACACATGTCTCATGCCAGTATGCAGATTAATGATGAGCATCACAAAATTCTTAATTGGCCCACCCTGTAAACTCTCATGCAAGTCAACTTTGCCACATGCATTTCCCAAGATTATTCACCAAGGTGCACAATTTAACTCAAAATAAATCAAATATAATAACCAGGCATTTCGTTACAAAAACTCGCATTCCAGAACCCGGTTTCCATTCTAAATCACCTAGGCTCAAAGGCAAGCAATCGGCATACAAGGCAATTTCTAAAGTCCACAAAAATTACCAATTGACTACTATGGTCAGTAATAAATAATCGACATTTCACGCTAAGAAATTTAATATTTTTCGTCATAAAATTTTCCCTACTAGTCCCTAGCATACCCGACATTCTAAGTCAAGTCTAGAAATGTGCTCACCTAAAAATCCGACTTTGAGCTCGGGTCACGGACGACGATGATCGAGCTTCGAGCAAGGCAACTTCAGCCAAGAGGGTGAGGAATTAGTTACAAACAAACACGGGCAAATCAGGGTCAACTTTGAATCAAAACTGGGAATTTTCAGGAGGTTTTCGCTGATCCGCTTCCAGAATATCGAAGTTTGAAGTCTTACGAGTACACAGGCGAAAACGGAGCTCGATTCGGACACCAAACAACCCCGAACGAGCCGATTTCCTCCAGGTGCGTGTGCTGGAACGCGAGCACCGGAATCAGAGGAGAAAAACAGCAGCACAGTTCCAGCCAGTTTCAGTCAAAAGAAGACACATGAAGACCAGCAACAATAACCAGCCAGAGGCAACAAGCTAAAGGAGAAAGAAGAAAAGGGAGCAGAGCAGCTGAAGTTAGAAGAGAAAGAATGCAGCAGAAGATTTCCAGCAGCTGAAGTCAAGTAGCCGAGGAGAGAAGAATGGGGCCAGCAGCAACTAACCAGGCATTAGCAGCCACAAAATGAGCTACAGCCTGAGGAAAACGCAGCAGAGAAGCAGAAACGCAGCAATAAATAGCAAATTCCAGCAGCTACGAGGACACGCAGAAACAATAGATTAAGGGAAGGAAGCACACGTAGCAGCAGCAAATTTTTCCAGCAGAGGCCGAATGAAAACCATACAGAAGAAGAAGAAAGAGGGAGCCAGCTGGTGCAGAGATTCCCACGTGAATAGTGGGGTTTATGGTCAAAACAAATCTTGCCAAGTTGTCTTATGCATGAAAAGCTTACAGAGTGAGTGGAGCAGAGCAACCGCAACTCCCACGAAGGAAGAGGTTCCACTCATGGTTCTTTAAAGACAGCCATCATAAATTTAATGAGGGCACGTTGGCTTGATTTGGCGCCAAAGAAGAGAAGAAGAGTCAAAGAAGTGGTCCAAAATTCATCAAGTTCTTTGTCCTCTTGTGCATGAATTGAGGACGTACCAATCTGCTATACAAGGGAAGGGGGAACGTTGTTAGCAGAACTTGCAATGTGAGGTACGAGCTATACGCTTTTTCAATGGCTCGAAGACTTATGTTATTTACCCAGCCCCACAGGTAAGACAGAAATCTATTGAAATTAAGATTAGTAGGAAAGAAAGCTATAGTTATTGTTGAAGAAGTTTGTCTCTCTGAATGTTTTGACTCTGACAAAACTTTCCTTTTCTATTCAAGAATTAAGTTAACACATTGAAATTGCTTTTGCAGAGATGAGTTTGTGAAAAGAAGCTCATATAGATCCAGATCTGATGTTCAGACTCAAGAGAGAGATGTCATGTATCTACTTCTAAGTCTGTAGAAGTAAAGGTGTTCAGATGAAAGAGGAATTGTCTCTGAAGGATGAGCGTTGTCTCTGAAGCCTTCAGATGAAGAAGAGTTCCGTTTAAAGACTTCAAGGAAGCTGCATCTGAATACCTATGGGCTAGAAGATTTATGTGACTCATCAGTAAGGATCCTCCAGAAGCAAAAGTCGTTACTTAATTCTGAAGTGAATCAGAGGAACTTCAGTTGTAAACTGACTCTGAAGTATGTTCAGACACAATTTCAGACTCAGTCTTATAAGAGACTCTGAAGACCCACGTATGGCAGGTTTCCGAGACGGCTAGGATATCTATGGAAGTTTGTGTGATTTGATTGACTGGATTCTTGTCTCATCAAATCAGGAGAATATCTACAGTTGGATGACACCTTCCATATACAAAGAATATTGAAGATTGGATTGACTCTACTTATGGAAAGCTGAAGTCTCAGTTGTATGGGCGACTGACTCTGAAGCGTTCAGACTCTGTTACAACGGCTAGAAGATCTTCTCTGATACAGTCTCCGTTAATCAAGGTTGATGACGATCAATCAATGATTGAGGAGCGATCCTTGGGACACCTTGACCAACGGCTAGTTCAAGGTTAGAGGAGTATAAAAGAGGATCAACGAAGACGATTGGGCAGTGTGACGAACTAAAAATTCCAAAGCTTTGAGCGATTCAAACTTGCGATTATTCTTTTGTACACGAGAGACACCACTTACATGTGTTGAGAGGCTATTGTGTTATTCGTGTGAGAAGCATACAGATTCTTGTAATCCTCAATTATATATAGTGGAAATCAGCCTATCGGCTGTCAGCGTGGGAGAGTGGACGTAGGCTTGATATAAGCCGAACCACTATAACTGTTGTGTGCAAGTTTCTCTATCTCATAACTCTGATCTTTGTGTTTTGCACGCCAGCCTTAGCATTCAGAATCTGCTTGCTCAGAAGTTGCATATTTGCATTCAGATTCATAATTTGCTCACAATTAGAATCTCTAATTTCACTTGTTCAGATTTTGATTCTGCATACATTTTGATTTGATTATTAATTCCGCATCATATCATTAAAATCTCTTTAAATCACCTATTCACCCCCCTCTAGGTGATATTGCTAGATTCAACAATTGGTATCAGAGCAGGTTGCTCATATTTTTGGAGTGTTTTTACTTCAGAGCTAACGATCTAGAATGTCTAGCATCAATAATGCAGGATCAGCTGATTCACACTACAGTAACAAGCCACCATACTTCGATGGAAAAGATTACAATATGTGGTGCAATAAAATGAAGTGGTTCTTTAAAGCATCAGATGAATTAATGTGGGATGTTGTTGTTAACGGAGTTGTACCCACTGCTACAGCAACTCCCTCAACTGGAGATGAGACAAATGCCACAGTAACTCTGACAGATTCTGAAAGAGCAAGGAGACGAAATCTTGACTCCAAAGCAGTGCATGCTCTCTTTTGTGCTTTATCTACTCCTTTATACAATCGTGTTGCAGAAGAAGAATCATCAAAAGCTATATGGGATAGACTTCACGTTACATATCAAGGAACAGACAGAGTGAAAGAAACCAACCTTAGCATGTTGCTAAGTGATTATGAAGCGTTTAAAATGAAATCTGATGAATCAATTGCTGATATGATTGACAGATTTCAGATACTAGCAAGTGGTCTAGCGAGACAAGGTGCTCCAGTGGCAGAACCTATGCAAGTCAGGAAAATTCTTCGAGGACTCACTGATGAGTGGAACTACGTCAAACCATCAATACAAGAGTGTCAAACAATCAGACCTCTATCCATTGATGAGCTTGTGGGAACTCTGCAATCTTATGAAGCCGAACGTGTCAATAAGACAAAGGATTCCAGAGGTAAAAAATCTATTGCCTTAAGATCTGAGATACAGGGTGAAATGTCAGATTCAGACAATGAAGATGACGACGATGAAGAACTCGCACTCCTAGTAAAGAAATTCAGAAAAATGGCTTGGAAAGGAAGGAACTTCAAAGGCAGAAGATCATTCAAACAACCTGATCAGTCAAGCAGCGATAGACAGGAAAACAAAGACATAGTATGCTTTCATTGCAAAAAGGTTGGTCATATAAAACCAAAATGTCCACTTCTGAAAAAGGACAAGGTCAAGTATGAGAAATACAGAAAGGCATTAAAAGCAGAAACACTGAGTGATTCAGAAGACAGTGATGAAGACTATGCGAACTTGTGTCTCATGGCAAAATCCGACTCAGATTCAGACTCAGAAACAGAGGTATGTGCTTCTGAAGTACCTGATGAAGTTTTTGATTATATTGAAGAACTCTGTTCAAATTACAAAGAAGCTCTTAAAATCGTTTCTGGCTTAAAAAAGGAAAACTCTTCGTTAAAACAACAGAATGAATCTCAATCAAATAAAATTAGTTTTCTTGAAAACGAATTTAATCTAATTAGAGAAAATCGTGATTTAGTTTTAAAAGAAAACATTTCCTTAAAAGCAGAGATTGAAAATATTTCAAAAAGATTCAATCAAGGTTCAAAAAATCTGGAAAATATAATTTCCAAACAAGTTCCTTATGGGAACAAATCTGGTCTCGGTTTTAAAAAGGAAGGAGATTTCAAAAATAAGTTTCCAGAATCAAATGAAAGGATCTCCAGAAAACCTTCTAAATCTGCATATCAACAGCATTTCGTAAGGCAATTCGCAAAATCTGTTTATGCAAAGCAATGTATCAATTGTGGTGCCAAAAATCATATTAAGGATAATTGCATGATGATTTGGAGACCTGTAAAGAAAAATAAAATTGTCTCGACTAACACAAGTGGACCCAAGAAGACATGGGTACCAAAGAAACAGTGAGCTTACTCTTCCTTGCAGGTACCTCGAAAAAGGAAAGACAAGTGGTTCTTGGATAGTGGCTGCTCGAGTCACATGACAGGTGATCCAGGAAGATTTATTTCTCTTTCAAAATACGATGGAAGAACTGTGTCCTTCGGAGGAAAGAACAAAGGAAAAGTGATTGGACATGGAACCGTGAAAATAGGATGTCTAACGATCAAAGATGTCTCACTTGTCAAGGGATTAAAGTATAATCTCATATCAGTAAGTCAACTGTGTGACTCTGGTTATTGCATCTCCTTTCAAGATATGAAATGCACAGGTATTAGCAAAGACAAGAAACAAACCTTCACTGGTTACCGACATGGAAATATTTACCTTCTGAACGTTGAATCTGAAGACATCAAATGTTTAATCTCAATCAAGGATGATTCTGAGTTATGGCACAGAAAGCTAGGTCATATTAGCATCAAACACATTTCCAATCTATCTTCAAAGAAGCTAGTTCGAGGTCTTCCTACAACCAAGTTCAAAGAATCTGAACTATGCTCAGCATGCGCCCTTGGAAAACAAGTAAGAAGTTCTTTCAAGTCTATCAATGAAATATCAACTAATCGTACACTGCAGTCTCTGCACATGGATATTTTTGGACCAAACAGAGTACTAAGTCTTGGGGGTAAGAAATATTGTCTTGTTATTGTGGATGATTATTCTAGATTCACTTGGGTTCAATTTCTTGCACATAAAAGTGAAGCATTCTCATCTTTTGCAAAATTTTCGAAAAGAATTCAGAATGAAAAAGGCTATGCTATTTCCAGCATTAAAACTGATCATGGAGGTGAGTTTGAAAACCAAAGTTTCATAGATTTTTGTGATGAATTTGGAATCCAGCATGTTTTCTCCTCCCCTTACACACCTCAACAAAATGGGGTAGTGGAAAGGAAAAACCGCTCTCTACAAGAAATGGCAAGAACTCTTTTGATCGAAAGCAAAATTGCATCTCACTTTTGGGCTGAAGCTGTTTCAACAGCCTGTTATATCTTAAATCGTGTTTCTCTAAGACCCATTATTGAGAAAACCCCTTATGAACTTTTCAAAGAAAGGAAGCCAAATCTTGCATACTTTCGTGTATTTGGATGTAAATGTTTTATATTGAAAAATGTAAGTGATCGTGTTGGGAAGTTTGAAGAGAAGTCAGACGAAGGAATATTCCTCGGATATTCAACAACAAGCAAAGCATATCGTATCTACAACAAAAATTCAAGGATGGTCGAAGAATCCATGAATGTCAAGTTCAATGAAGCTCTTCAGAATCAAAGAGATGAATCTGAACAAAGTCAGACAGTGACACTTGCTGAGAGTTCAGAACCAACTGGTGAATCTGAAGCTAATCATGCATCTGAAGAAGTTCAGAACCAAGAAAACAATCATCAAAGAACAGATGAATCATCAGAAATTCAGTCAGGATCCAAAGATTCCAACGATGATCAAGATGAAGGATTCAGTAGAAATTGGAAACACAAATCTAGTCATCCCAAAGAATTGATAATGGGGAATCTAAATGAAGGGATCAGAACCAGATCCAAATTTAAGGAAGCTATGAGCAATATAGCACTAGTATCTGAGATTGAACCAAAAGGAATCGAAGAAGCTCTGGCAGATGAAAACTGGATCAATGCAATGCAAGAAGAACTTCATCAGTTCAAGATCAACAATGTATGGGAATTAGTTCCAAGACCCAAAAATCATCCTGTCATAGGAACAAAGTGGGTGTTCAGAAACAAGCTGGACGACAAAGGTAAAATTATCAGAAATAAAGCGAGATTAGTAGCAAAAGGATACTCTCAAGAAGAAGGGATAGATTATGATGAAACCTACGCACCGGTTGCCAGGTTAGAAGCTATAAGATTACTTCTTGCTTTTGCTTGTCACAATAATTTCAAACTCTTTCAGATGGACGTAAAAAGTGCATTCCTGAATGGATATATTAAAGAAGAAGTATATGTTGAACAACCACCTGGATTCGAGGAACCAAAAGGTAAAGATCTTGTTTATGCTCTAAAGAAAGCTCTATATGGTCTCAAGCAAGCACCCCGTGCTTGGTATGAAAGGTTAAGTAGCTTTCTCTCTGAAAAGAAGTTTG
The DNA here is from genome assembly GCA_019149425.1 of Psidium friedrichsthalianum. Classification (NCBI taxonomy): domain Eukaryota; kingdom Viridiplantae; phylum Streptophyta; class Magnoliopsida; order Myrtales; family Myrtaceae; genus Psidium; species Psidium friedrichsthalianum. The sequence continues at coordinate 14,492 of JAGVVM010019657.1, forward strand.
TTAAAGGTAGTGTTGACACTACTCTGTTCATTCAGAGGCATGATAAAGATATCCTTCTTGTTCAGATTTATGTAGATGATATTATATTCGGCTCTTCTAACGAATCTCTCTGCAAGAAGTTTTCAAAAGTTATGCAGGATGAGTTTGAAATGAGCATGATGGGAGAACTAAGATTTTTTCTCGGACTTCAGATTCAACAAACCAAAGAAGGGATATTTATTCATCAAGAAAAATATGCTCTTGAAATAGTCAGAAAATTTGGTTTGGAAAACTGCAAGAAGACTGACACTCCAATGTCACATTCTTCGAAGCTTGACAAAGATGAACAAGGAAAAGAAGTTGATCAGAAGCTATATCGAAGTATGATTGGTTCACTTCTCTATCTTTCAGCATCAAGACCTGATATTTTGTTCAGTGTCTGCCTCTGTGCAAGGTTTCAATCAAATCCAAAGGAATCTCATCTTTCAGCAGTCAAAAGGATTATAAAATATATTGGCACTTATCCAACTCTCGGACTATGGTATCCAAAAGAATCAGATTTTGTTCTGAGAGGGTATTCAGATGCAGATCTAGCAGGATGTAAGATTGACAGAAAAAGTACTTCTGGAACATGTCAACTCATGGGAAGCATGTTGATATCATGGTATTCTAAGAAGCAAAGCACTGTAGCACTTTCAACAGCAGAAGCAGAATATATATCACTTGGAAGCTGCTGTGCTCAGATTCTATGGTTAAAACAGCAACTGAAAGATTATGGTGTCAAAGATTCAAATGTCGAGATACTATGTGACAACACAAGTGCTATAAATCTGACTAAGAATCCTGTCCTACACTCTCGAGCGAAGCATATTGAGATAAAACATCATTTCATACGTGATCATGTTCAGAATGAAGATGTTCATATTCAATACATTGATTCAAAGAACCAACTCGCGGATATCTTCACAAAACCACTCGATAAGGAGGCCTTCAACTACATTCGAGGTAAGTTGAACATTATTTCCCTCTGAATTATATCCGATGCAGGGTCTTCAGATGCAACAGCTTTGGAACCACAACGCTTTTTATTCAGAAGCAAGGTCAGATCTATTATTTTCGAAATTTATTCATGCATAAGGATCAAAAGGTATGTTTTCCATATTTAGTCTGATTGCTTGCTTAATTGATATTTTCCTCCTGATTTTATTCACTTAGATTGATTGGTTTTGTTTCCAAAAATAACCGTCCAGGCGTTTTTTCAAATCTTTTTGAAATAAAACCGTCTCTCTTCTCAAACAAAACCCTACTTCGTCATTGCACTCCTTCACGCCTGTCTTCGACCATCTCAAAAGAAATCTCTCATTTTCTCTCTCAACATTCCTCCTTCGATTCTCATAAAAATCCAATCTTTCTCACAATGTCTCCAAAATCGTCCTCCTCATCCAAGAAAGCTGGTACTCAGAGTGAAAAGGCAACAAGGAAATCCTCGAGAATATCTCAAGGAACGAGATCTCGGGAAAGCTCTCCAACCAAAGGTACGATTTCGAGCGCTGTAGAGATGACTGAGGAAGTGTTTGACGAGAGAGTGGCTCTCGCTCATTCTGTAAAGCCCCTTGATTTTCTCTAAAACTGAATCTCAACACAAGCTCTGAGAACTCTGTGGAAAAATCCGGCAGCACTTGCCTCTAATTAAGCCAATCAGGACTAAATATATTCTCCTAATTTCACCGATTTAATCCAGCAACAACCAACAATTATATCAGTCAAAATATTCTAATACAGAATGATAAAAATAACACACCAAGATTTACGTGGAAAACTCGAAACGGGAAAACCACGGACGACCCAAACTCTCCACTAATCCAAAGAATAGCAAGTATACAACATGGTCTATCTCTAGTGGAACACTAGAGGCTCTACATCAACATTACAACAATATGTCATCACCACAAAGGTAGAATAATACACAGAGGTAAGAAAACCGTAACCGCGATGGAGATTCGGAGGAGAATCTCAACAAAAGAGAAACCATCAACACGTAGGACTCTGCCTCACGAACAACATATCCAAATTTGAGCCAATTTCGTCAACATTTGGCCCTCAAATTTGGACTACAAAGATTTTTCTCTCTTTCTCTTCTTCTCCCTCGCACTCTCTGTAAAGCCCTGTTCGAAACTCTCTTCTGAAGACCACACTTAACGCACGCACACCCTCTATTTTCTTTCTCTCTTTTTTCTAATTATTTTTTTTCTTTTCCTCTTCTTTATAAACTATTTGTCCTCCCACTTTCCTTTAAACAAATAATAAAAGAAAAGTTGCTGGGTCCCCCACATGAGGAGACCCAGCTGACAATATTGGGTATCAGAGAAGCTGATGATCGAATGAACATGTCCGGATGCCGAAGCTCCTTGTGGGATCTCTTGATTCCATACCCTTCGGATCGAACCATAGAGATCCCAAATGCCGCATCGACTATCCCTCATTGAGAGTCGTTCGTCATGACTCTACCGATCCTCCGTACCTTACATGAATAAAAATAATGTAGTGGCTTCCAAAAATCAGCATCTCTTCGGGACCACGATGCCGCACGTTAATGTTGAACGGTCGAGATTGCTATAACTTTTTGGGAAAGATCCGTCTTTGAGCAATATCCACAGCTCAAACTGGCCGAAGTTCCCCATATCCATCACCAAGAACTAGTTCTTTTTTGCCATTGCCCATAGAGGACATTAGAGATATTTAAGAATGAGAGCTTCTAACTTGATAGTATTGTCAATTATTTTTGACCTCACGATCTTTCAATCAATGAGTGCTTGCCACATGGTAATGATATGTGGATTATGATTGATTGTACTGTTCCTTCAGAAAAGCATTTTCCTTTAAATCTTCCAACTCGAAGAAAATATCCTAGAGTGATATTTGGGAGATTATTGAAAACGTCAAGAGCCAGTCATTTTGGCGACAAGAGTAGTCTAGTCTTCGGTTCATGAATAGCTGTCTTCTCGATTAGCAGCAGAAAGATTGAAAGGCTATGTTAATATCACATTCACGAACTTCCATGAAGAACGGTGCAGACTTCGTCAACCGAGGAATATTGCTTGAATGTCTCATGTAAGTGGCCATGACCATCT
>JAGVVM010019658.1:0-14178 GCA_019149425.1 Psidium friedrichsthalianum
GGGGTGTTGTAACCCCTCTTTTGAAGTAGACATGAAGTTAACCCTGTCCCGACCCATTATCCTTTTGCTGGTCTTAGGAAGACACCCCGAAGTATGGGGTTGTATAGACTGTAGCTTCTGTAGGGTTAACAAATATCTACTAATGAAAATGGTAATCTTTGTTAAGCTAGCTGTTATTATTTGATATGTTGTCCTAATTATCTATCCCTATTATTTTAGCGATTGTTTGGGAATTTCGCGTTCCGCATGCGTATAATTATAAGATAAAAATAAATGGGTCGATGACGTGCCTGGGACGTCACCCTTTTATGACCCGAGGATGTCACATCCCCCTCTTTTGTGGTATCAGAGCAAGGTCAGCCTGATCTATCTAGTCATGGCCTGGAGTGATAAGGTGCGATGGGTTTGGGATAGTTAGTAGGATTAAAACCCTGTGCATGTGTTGTTATTTCAGTTTTGAATTGTAGTTGTAGTATGAAGTTCTTATGCATTGCTTTTGGGCGAGCAGGAGTCCATAAGGTCCTGTAGGATGAGCAATCACATCCCGAGAGTGCCTAAGAGAAGGGTAGCCCGAGAGGATCCTAGGATGGGCGGGATCTGCAGGCGTTGGAAAGCTTGGAGAATATAGTGGGGCAGCAAGTAAGGAACCAAGCTGCCGTTGCTGAGGCCACCATGTATGAAGACCCGTTGGCTGGAAACGGGAATGGTGGTCAGCCAATGCACAAGCTTGTGGAGCAGTTTCTGAAGTTGAAGCCGCCGAAATTTTCAGGAACAGGCGACCCTGAAGCTGCTACCACTTGGGTTGAGGAGTTGAGAAAGCTTTCACCTTGTTGAGGTGTTCTGAGGAAGACAAGGTGACGCTGGCTGTTTACCAACTGCAAGGTAACGCTAGCTCGTGGTGGAAAGCCACTCAAGGAGGATATTTTCCGAGGGCACGGCCTCGGTGTGGGATGCCTTCGTGGAAGCTTTTAATGGCAAGTACTTCTCAGACTGTGCACGAGAACAAAAGTTGGCTGAATTTCTGCGCCTTCGCCAGAATCAGATGTCGGTGGATCAATACGAGGCGAAATTTGCTGAGTTATCGAAGTACGCGCCAAAGATGGTTGAAGACCCTGTGATAGGGCGAGGAGGTTTAGAGATGGACTGAAGCCTGAGTTGAAGAGTGTGCTGGTGCCATTGAATCTGAAGGACTATGATGAGCTGTATGAAAGGGCCCAGCTGGTAGAAAGGGATTTATCTGAAAGGGCAGCCGCATCTGGATCGCGGTTTACACCTGCTGCAAGAGATAACCGTAGGTTTGGGAAGGGACCGATGGTAGGAGGAAGATATCCCATCCCACCCAATCGAAGGAACGCCATAGGAAAGCCGGCTTATCGGCCCAATGACGTGTGTCGGCTCTGCCATGGGAGGCATGGATCTGCCCCATGCCCTTTTAGGAGAGGAGCTTGTTTTGGATGTGGTCAGCATGGCCATCAAGTGAAGGACTGTCCGCAGAGGCCGATGGGTTCAAGACCGCCACTGCAAGGAGGACAGCTGCAAAGGAACGTTCTACAGAATCCTCAGAATCGACCTCCAGCTCAAGGAAGAGTGTATGCTGTCACTCGAGAGGAGGCGAAGGATTCGCCGACCGTTACAGGTACGGTCTTCTTGCACGATCATGTTGCATTGCTTTGTTTGATCCTGGAGCTACACATTCTTTGTTGCTAAGCAATTTGTTAAATTAGCTGGGTGAGTTCAGAACCGTTGGGTGTTGCTTTTAAGATTTCTTCGCCATTAAGAGATAGCGTAATGTCTGCAGTAGGTTGTCCTGGCTGTAAGTTGGTCGTAGGAGGTCATGAGGGAAGGATAAATTTGATTGTGCTGGAAATGTTTGATTTCGATATGATTATCGGTATGGATTGGCTCTCGGAGCAAAGAGCTTCAGTGGATTGTTATCGCAAGGCAATTCATTTTAACCGCAGGATGGGGTTAGTTTTGAGTTTATTGGAAATGGAGGAGGAACCTCGACTCTGTTAGTTTCGTCGCTTGAGGCGACTCGTTTGTTGAACAGAGGTTGCTATGGGTATTTGGCGTCTGTGGTTGATGTGTCGGTTGAGGAACCGAGGATGGAAGACATTGCTGTAGTAGTGAGTTTGCTGATGTCTTTCCTCAAGAGTTGCCAGGTTTACCACCAGAAAGAGAAATAGAATTTGTATTGAGCTAGTTCCTGGTACGGAGCCAATCTCTAAGGCACCGTATAGGATGGCATTGTCGGAGCTTAAGGAATTAAAGGTGCAGATGCAAGAGTTACTGGATAAAGGATTTATCCGTCCCAGTGCATCGCCATGGGGAGCACCTGTGTTGTTTGTAAGGAAGAAGGATGGATCGTTGCGTCTGTGCATAGATTATCACAGCTCAATCAGGTGACAATCAAGAACAAGTATCCATTGCCAAGGATCGATGATTTATTTGACCAGCTTCAAGGAGCTTCGGTATTTTCCAAGATTGATCTACGGACGGGATATCATCAGCTGAGGATTAAGAAGGAGGATATACCGAAGACGGCATTTAGGACGCGTTATGGTCATTATGAATTCACTGTAATGCCGTTTGGTCTAACAAACCCCCTGCTGCTTTTATGGATTTGATGAACAGGGTGTTCAAGGAATATTTGGATAGATTCGTCATTGTATTTATTGACGATATATTGGTGTACTCGAGAAGTTATGAGGATCATGAGCAGCACCTAAGGACGGTATTAGGAACTCTTCGAGAACATAAGTTGTATGCCAAGTTCAGTAAGTGCGAATTTTGGCTGACTCGCGTAGCTTTTCTGGTCATGTAATTTCTGGAGAAGGAATTTCTGTGGATCCGGCCAAGATTGAAGCGGTCATGGATTGGCCAAGGCCGACAACGGTGACAGAAGTTCGAAGTTTCTGGGATTGGCAGGCTATTATAGACGTTTCGTGAAAAGATTCTCCGCGATAGCCATGCCTTTGACGCAACTGTTGAAGAAGAACGAGAAATTCGAGTGGACAGATAAATGCGAGCATAGTTTTCAAGAGCTTAAGCATAGGCTAACTACTGCTCCTATTTTGACGATACCGTCTGGTTTGGAGGGTATGAAATTTATAACGATGCGTCATTTAAAGGATTGGGTTGCGTTCTAATGCAACATGGAAGGGTAGTTGCGTACGTGTCTCGTCAGTTAAGGCCGCATGAGTTAAACTACCCGACGCATGACCTGGAGTTAGCAGCAGTTGTTTTTGCTCTTAAGATTTGGAGGCATTATCTGATTGGAGAAAGATTTCAAGTCTACACTGATCATCAGAGTCTTAAGTATCTGTTCTCTCAGAAAGAGTTGAACATGAGGCAACGTCGTTGGATGGAGCTCCTCAAGGATTATGATTGTGAAATTTTGTATCATCCGGGTAAGGCTAATAAAGTTGCAGATGCACTGAGTCGGAAGTCAGCGATTGCTCAGATGATGGTGCATGAGTGGCGTCTCTGGAGGAAGTACGAGATTCAGACGTTAAGTTGGAGGTGAAATCTGTCAGGTCTAATGGCTACGTTGAGGATTGAGCCAGAAGTGCAGGCTAGAGTTAAGGCCTTGCAGTCGTCGGATCCTGCAATTCAGAAGATCCTTCAAGAGGACTCAGGAAAAAGAAAAGCCGACTTCCATGTAGCCGAGGACGGAATACTGAAGTTTCAAGGACGTTTGTGTGTGCCTGCTGATGAAGGTCTAAGAGAAGAAATTTTATCAGGAGCACACCATAGCAATTATAGTATTCATCTAGGTAGCACGAAGATGTACCAGAATTTGAAGCAATACTACTGGTGGAATGGAATGAAGGCAGATATAGCTAAGCACGTGGCTAAGTGCTTGACTTGCCAGCAGGTCAAGGCTCAGCATTGTAAGCCTGGAGGATTGCTGCAGCCATTGGAGATCCCTGAGTGGAAATGGGAGCATATCATGATGGATTTCGTGATGGGATTGCCAAGGAGTCAGAGAGGAAATGATTCGATTTGGGTTGTGGTTGATAGGTTGACGAAGTCAGCACATTTCATCCCAGTGAGAAAGGACTTTGCTTTGGACAGATATGCCGAACTCTATGTGAGGCACATAGTGAGACTTCATGGAGTGCCAGTGACAATCACATCAGATCGTGATCCCAAGTTCACTGCCACGTTTTGGAAAAGTCTGCAGACTGCGTTGGGAACGAAGTTGCAGTTTAGTACAGCATTTCATCCTCAGACGGATGGTCAATCTGAAAGGACAATTCAGACGCTCGAAGACATGTTGCGAGCTTGTGTTTTAGATTTTAAAGGAAGTTGGGAGGATCAACTGCATTTGATCGAGTTTGCCTACAACAACAGCTTCCAACAGAGTATCAAATGGCGCCTTTGAGGCATTGTATGGTAGGGCCTGTAGGACTCCAGTCTGTTGGGACGAGGTAGGTGAAAGGAAGATCACGGTCCTGAGTTGGTACAACAATCAATGGAGGCTGTCAAGCTCATTAGAGATAGACTCAGGACAGCCCAGAGCCGTCAAAAAGTTACGCTGACAGGAGACGTAGACCTCTAGAATTCCAAGTGGGTGATCATGTGTTCCTGAAGGTGTCACCGATGAGAGGAACGTCCCGTTTTGGCAAAAAGGGAAAGTTGAGCCCGAGGTATGTAGGACCATTTGAAATTCTCGAGCGGATAGGAAATCTGGCTTATCGTCTCGCATTGCTGCCAAGACTTGCGCAAGTGCATAACGTCTTCCATGTATCGATTCTGAGGAAGTATGAGCCTAACCCAGCTCATGTGTTCAGTTTCAAAGAGATCGAGTTAGATGAACATCATATGTGGAGCGTCCTGTGAGGATCATAGACGGATGACCAAGTACTTCGACGCAGGACGATTCCGTTGGTCAAAGTAGTTTGGCAACACCACGAAACAGAACCTTTTTCTATTTGAAGAGTTGTAACAGCAGTCTAATTTCGAGGACGAAATTTCTTAAGGTGGGGAGAATTGTAACGTCCAAAAAAATTGCTGCAAGAAGAGAAGAAAAAATTTCAACCTTTTGACCCGTGGGCCTCGCATCATTTAATTTTCCCCTCATCTCTCTCTCTTCTCTCTCTCTCTCTCTCTTCTTTCTGCGGTGGGAAGCTTTCCAAGGCTGAAGAAAGTCTATTGTCTATCACCTCCTCACCTAATTGTTGTTTGCTTTTTATTTTATTGACTTTCTCCTCCCTCCACAGTGCACGCGAGAAACCATTTTTTTTGCTGCAGCCGAGCTCTCCTCGGTTCTCCTCTTCTTTCTTCTTTCTTCGGTGCTTCTTGGGTGAGAATCGCTGCTGCTGCTTTCCTTCGTCTTCTATCTTCCTCTTTCTTCTTTTGGCTTCTGTTCTTCGGCTACTGCTGCTACTTCTCTATCGTTGCTGCTGCTACCACTACATCTTCTCCCTCTCTCAGCCGCACAGAATTTGTTGCTGCATCTTCTCAGTTGCCGCCGCCGCTCCGCTAAGGCAAGCTCGTCGCCCTCCAGCTCACCCGCCCCTTTGTGTCAATCTCCAGCTCGTTCCAGTCGAGCTTGTCACCGTCCAGCTGTTGCTCCACCGTCCACCTCCATCACCGCCGTTTGTCGGTCATTGTCATTCACCGCCACCACCGCTGTCCATCATCGCCGCCGTTCATCATCGTCGGACGATTTTGGGTGAGTTAACCCCTAATCTCCGATTAGGTCGTTAATTGCGCTTAGGTGTTTTAGATTAAATTAGTATTAATGTAGTTAGTTTAACCGCGATCGGTTTAATTTAGTAACTTTGGTTAGGTTAAATTGCCGCGGTTAGAATAATTAGACTGGTTTGACTTGTTGGATTGTGTGTTTTTTTTTTAATTAAGGCGGGTCGGGATTATCTATATTTAATTAATTATTTCTGGACTGATTCAAAATTTAATTAATTATTTTGAACTTATAAAAATTTATTTAATTATTTCTAAGCTGATTAAAATTTATTTAATTATTTTTTTGGGCTGATAAATAAAATAATATTATTATTGAGTTTATTATTATTTTTGTTATTATTATTATTATTATTATTATTATTATTATTAATTTGGGACAAATTAATTAATATTTGGTTAATTAATTATGATGCTTTAATTAACCGTGACTTATTATTATTAAATTAATAATTATTTGCGATGATAGACGTATAAAATTTAATTAATTATCTCTGGACTGATTAAAATTTAATTAATTATTTTTGGGTTGATAAACAATAATAATTATTATTCTTGGCTTAATTATTATTATTATTAATTAATTAATTTGGACGAAATTAATTAATTAATATTTGATTAATTAATTATAGTGTTTTAATTAATCGTGGTCCAAATTAGTAATTATTATTAAATTGATAATTATTTACAACGAATTGTTGATTAACTTTATTAAATTATCGATGGATGAATATTTGTCGATTTTCTAATTCACGATTAATTATTTATTTATCTGCTTGTTATTGTTGATTTATTCTTGGGTGATTTAATGAATAGTTATGTATGTGACCGTATGCAAAGTCAAAATTTCTATTTGAGCATGAAAAGAAAACAGTCTTGAGCCGAATTTTGAGCACGACCGTGTGTGTATTTTAATTAAATGCAAAAATAATAACTGGATTGGTTGTCTGGCGTGCTTGTGTGGTCACATATTGAATATTGTCGCTCGGGGGTGTTCTGGGGACAACGCCTAACAAGTTCGTGCCGTGTTGATCGGAATCACACGACTTATTGGAAGCACGATAGTCTGTGTCGTCAGATTGATTGGATGCCGGTCGCAGCTTGTGACGGACCGAAGTCCTTACAGGAATTGCCTGATATATCTGTGCCGTGTCGATCGGAATAACAGGATTATTGGTTGCCGTCCCCGACGGAGCGGGACGAAGCCTGGTGTCACGCCCGAACCCTACGGCCCCGCGACATCACTGCTCATACAACAAATCTCTGCGTCTGCCTGGCCTACGCTCAACGACGGTCCAGGATTCCCATCGTTGCCAGACGACGCGCGTGCCAAGATCAACCTGCGGAAGGAAGCGAATCTACAATCCCGTACACACATGCATACGATAATGGGGTAGGAACTAAATGCTCGAAGATAGTCATATCATAGATAATATGAGCGTAGGTACAGACCCCCAAAAAGAAAACCACAACTAACAGTCAAGACACCTACACTCATACTAACATCAAAAGCTAAACCAGCATCAGCGGGACTCAGTCCTCCTCAGGCTCCTCCTCGGGATCCTCCTCGGGGTCCTCCTCTGGATCCTCCTCTGGGTCCTCCTCATCGGTATCCATGGCATCGCCTCCTCATGGCCGTCAATCTCAGAGCGTCCTGGAGACGGCAGCTCCTGCAGCGGGTCGGGTCGATCACCTGGCCTCCATACTCGGCAGGCTGTAGCCAGAATGGATCCTCCTCCATAGGTATCGGAGAGTCTCGCTGGGGGCCCTCAAAACCATAAAGGCCCTCTCTAAACACGCCTCGAACCTATGGGGTACAAGGTAGGGTCCACCCTGGTCTACTAGTAAGGTCGTCACGTGCCTATGCCACATCACGGCATGCATATCAAATGGAGGGTGACCTGGGTATCCATCTGTACTGGCAGTCCAAAAAGCATCGGTGGTGCAGCCATCACTGGGTCCTGGATCTGAAAAAGAAGGCAACCACCGCCAGTGAGTCGAGGACTCAGCAAGCTCACCTCTAATCCTAGCGTAGGGTAGAGTATACAAGTGGGGTCGGTCCTATCCAGTAAGCTAGGGTTCACGGTCCAAGGTTCAGACACTCTCAAACTCCCTAGTTACCAAATCCCAGCGTGTAAACCCACGCACAACGCATAGCAATGCAGTTCGTACAACGCAGACGGGCAATAACAAGCAATCAGCCATAATGTCATATGCAAATGCTACAGGCCTCAAACGGCCATGTCGGATCCCACGGATCATACTCAGGCCTCAACCGGCCATAACGGATCCCAACGGATCAAGCCCGCCTATCACTCCAAATCCCATCAGGGCGCATCCAACAGTGCCATCCAGCAATTGCCACAACTGCGTTCTCTGACGCCTTACGTTGGCCACTCCCTTATCCCTCCATTTCCCTGCGTAACAAACGCCTCTGGGGCTCATTCTCATGTCACATCTCTGGTGACTCGTGCCATGCTCTCAATGTATGCGGTGCCCAGATAATTGCAAACAGCGATTCAGTCACAGAGCATGCATGCAATGGTACATAAGTACGGGAACAGAGCATATCAAAGAATCATACGAGCGACGTACTACGTCTAACAGAACGGCATCACGTAGGCCCAGTGCTCTACAACTGTCCCCAAGTAAATCCAATCGAGTTCAACGTTATCCCGGGGAACCCATGGATTGGAATTCGATCCCGATAATCCCAGCAATCCAGTCAAACTCAGTAACCCAAGTTAGTTCCCAGGGAATTAGTGACCCATGATTAGTGATTTAGTGTTTTAATAAATCCTTGGGTTTAATTAAATTAGGCTTAGCTTAGGTTAGGGCCTAATCAATTAATTTAGGTTCAATTGGGCCTAAGGCCCATTCTAAAGTTCAAGGCCCAAAATTTATTTCTTGAATTGAAATTACGAGTTAGGCCCATTTATGATGTTAAATTCGTGCAAGGCCCAAGCCCATTTTTAAAGTTAGACTACTAAGCCCAATTTGACTATTTAGGCCCAATTTGCTATCCTAAGCCCATGTACATTAATGGCCTTATATGTTAATATTAAAAATCATAATTGGCCCAATTAATTCCAATTTTCGTCCATATGTGGCCCACCATTTGAATTGACCCCATTTGTTACGTTTGGCCCAAATAACCTAGAACTAAACCCCTAGGCCAATTACATCCCTTGGCCCACATCCTCACACATGAACCCGTAAGTCACAGCCACAAATGACCATTTTTAGGCCCAATTGAATCTGCATTTTCGTCCCTTGACAAGCCCATTAACCCATCTTGGGCCCAATAGCTTATTTTAGTTAATTTAGCCTACTTTAAGCCCCCAAGCCCATTTCTATCACAAGGCCCATCAAATAGGCGCCCCAAACTTTCTTTCCAGCTCACATGGACCCTTGGCAAGCCCCATTCAAATTTCCTAAACCCATGAATTGACCCATTTTGCAAATCACCCTACTAGCCTTACTTACTTAGCACGAAATACACATTAACAACTAATCTATCTAGGCTTCCAACCAAATCAGTAACTAAGCATAATATACTCTATTCCTAAACAGGTATTAGAGGTTGGCTTACCTAAACGGGTTGGATTTGAGCGACGACGACGGAGGACACCGGGCGTCCTCAAGTGTAGCTCACGGCAAGGGAGGAGGGAGGCGGCTGTTCCGGGCTGTTCGAGGGGCTCCAAGAATCCTAACACAACCATTTACCAAGCCAAGAAAGGTAGGAATCGAAGGGGAGCAAGGTGAGCAAGTTCGGGTTCAAGTTGGAGCAAAACGACGAACGAAACGACGAAGGAAAAATGGGGCTGTTTCGGGTCTTCCATGAGGTGTTCCAGCGTGGAAAACAACTAGAAGTGAGCTAGGAAGACTTACCAAGATGACACGGAGGCTGGCAGTGGTGGCTAGCCGACGGCAAGGGCGGACAGCGGCGTTGGAGGCGGCGGACGGTGGAGGAGCTCGGGCGGACGGGTGGCCAAGGGAAGAGAGAAAAGGAGGAGAAAATGAAGAGGAGGAGGAGAGAAGAGGGTGGCCGGCCGAAACAATGGAGGAGGAGAGAGAGAGTGAGGGTTTTCTCCAAATTATAATGACCAAATTCAAATAAATGGGTAAGTGGGATTAGGTGTAATAGTGATTAGGATTGATCTTGTACTTGACATGCCCTTTGACTTGATGGATTGATTTTTCTTGGAAATTGAACCTTGAATGATTGATGTGATTGACAAGACATTTGATTAATTTTGACAACTGATTTGACTCGCCTCGATTTGCGTGCCAAATGCACCGATCGGGTCTCGAGCGCGAACGAATTTCAGGCTGGATTGGTTTCGATCTACTGAATTCACTCCCAAAAATCCTAATTTAACTAATCCTAAGGACTGAGCATTTACCGGGGCATTTCGGTAATTTTCCATTCACGTCTTGCTTCTCGACGTGCACCGGCTGTCTGACCTTCGGACGACATTTCAGAAACCGATTTCATTTCTTAATTGTGTTTATCTTACTAATTCGATGTCCGTTGTCGGATTTCATTTGGTGGTCAATTTCATTAAATACCGACTCTTGTCTCAATCTCAGACCAACGGGCGGCTGTTTGGGAAAACTTTCCCAAGTAGCCTTCCCCTTCGGTTGGTCATCCCAGGGTAGCTAATCCTGAGTGAGCACGACCGGAGTGTATTAACAAAGTATTTCCATTCACTTAGAAATTCCGAAAAATGGGTCGAATTTCAGACTGTCACACCCGGTTATGCCGAAAGAGCACCAACTGCCTAGTGTGCCGGGCACAACTGTCTAGTGTGCCGAGTACAATTGCCTAGTGTGCTAGGGTCAAGTGCCCATTAATAATTGAAAATCGTATGTTGCATAATGCCTGAGAGTTGTGTGTATGGTTCTAGTAATTGTTTTGATTTGGGATGCGATATAATTGTCAAGTAATTATTGTACTGTGTGAACCAGGACAAGATAATTGCATGTGAGTGACAGTTGGATTGTTTTGTGTTCACATGCCTGTTTAGATTAGCTGAGTGAATCAATGCCCTAATTGGACTTAGGCGTTGACTCACAGAGATATTTATATCTCACCCGTCGTTGATAATTATTTTTTAGGTCCATAGCTTTGGGATACGCTGAAGTGGATGACGAGGGTGCCGTAACCCCTCTTTTGAAGTAGATATAAAGTTAACCCTGTCCCGACCCATTGTCCTTTTTGCTGGTCTTAGGAAGTCATCCTGAAGTATGGGGTTGTATAGACTGTAGCTTCTGTAGGGTTAACAAATATCTACTAATGAAAATGGTAGTCTTTTGTTGAGCTAGCTATTATTGTTTGATCTGTGATCCTAATTATCTGTCCCTATTATTTTAGCGATTGTTTGAGGAATTTCGCGTTCCGCATGCGTCTAATTATAAGATAAAAAAATAAATGGGTCGATGACGTACCTAGGACACCACCCTTTTATGACCCGAGGATGTCACAGCCTGCATGCTGTTTTCATTCTTGCTGGTCAACTACTCTGTTGTGGCATCAAGAACATTTGGGTACTCATTTGATAGACATTTTTTTTGTCAATTTGGTAGATTCATTTGAAGCATACAAAGTGTGCTAAGTTCTCTTCATGTGCTTATTGAATGTACTCCATGAAGTCAATAGAAATGAATTTGAACAACGTTGATGGTTGAATACATTTTTGTGAATGCATGAGACTCTGACTTCAAACACTTTTTCACTCGTGCTCTTCTGCATCAAAACCCTCTAAGCATGCCTAATGTCTCAAGGGAATATCTTTTGTGAATTCCAATCTTTCATGGATCACAAAATCGGAGTGATTTATAGGTGGTTACAGCCAAGCCAGTATCATTGACTTCATTTTATCGTCTTCTGCAATGCAGTAATAGTTCCATTTTTACGGATTAAATTCTGAAGCTACAAGATCGTTTTAGCTTCTTTGTACAAAAATGTTATTGGTCCAAGTGTTTAGGCATATGCTATTAAACTGGTCTGAGGATAAGAAATGCATCAATAATTCTATTTTAGTATGTTCATAGATTGTGAGGGTCTGAATTGGTCGAACTCTCAATTGGATCCCTCACATATTATGTTATATTTGTTGAATTGGTTGAATAAATATAATATGATGCTACACATGTCATATGAGTATAGGTTCATTGTTTGTTTGTGTCGGTAATAATGCACTTTTTCTTTGGGGCATTATATGTCATTCTTGATGTCTCATTTGATTGTTTGAATTGAGAGAATATAATGCTTTGACATATTATTTTTTGTTGGAATTGTTTCATTGTTTGTAATTGATTGAGCTTGTGATTGCACTGTTAATATGATGATGAATTAGTCAGATTTGATGGCATCCAAAAAGAAACATGCATGGCAAAATGGAACGAGACTTCCACCAATTTGTTTGTGAGTTTGATGGTAGAAGAGGTGAAAAAGGAAATCGCATCTCTTGTACTTTCAACAAAGCATGGTGGAAAAACATAAAGACTGCATTCAACAACAAGATGGGAGCCCAATATACCCAATCACAATTGAGAAATAAGGCGAACAAGCTGAGAACACAATATAGTAGTTCAAAAAGCTTCTTTCACAATCTGGATTGGTTGGGATAATGTCAATAAAAGAGTGATCGTCGATATAATCCAAGCATATGGGAACTTCACGTCAAGATATCATTTTGTCATTTTTAGACTATTGTACATGTAAGTTTAATGGTTTTAATTATGTTACTAATATACGCTATTTATTGTGAAAATTGTAGGATAATAGTGAGTGGCAAAGTTCAAGAAGGATGGGTTTCCTCTTTATCCCGAGTTGTGCATTGTATTTGGTGACACATATGCTACTAGGGGCCAAGCAATAGGAAGTGGCCAACATTTGACATTGTCGGATGATGATGATAATGTAAAGATGATGGTAATGATTCTCTGGAGGGTTTTAGTGATCACCACCTTGATGAGGAGGGCTTCATACCTGGCAATCCTAGTACTCCAGCTAATGATAAGCACACTTGAATAAGACTCCGAATGCAAAGAGAAGAAGAAAGAGTAACAAGTACATTTAACCACAACCTGCAAAGCCATTGAAGACATGATCAACTCCTCCTCGGCACTTCACAGCCACCTGTGAATCCTTATTCCGTAGCAGCTGTGGTTAATAACTCTACTTGCCATACCTGAGTTGGACAATAGTCTCTATGCAAAGGAGTGGACAAAGCATGTGCTAGTGCTGAATAAAGGGAGGCTTTCATCATAAGCACTTCCGAAAGGAGGAATGCACTTCTCCAAAATCTTTAGGAGATGTTGGGAAATGTATTGTGGATGATGTGATATTCGAATTCATTTTATTTTGTGACTTACCTCGTCAATTGTTGTTTGGTTTAAGGATATTCATGTTGAGACTCTTCTATTTGCATTTGTTATGAGTATGATGAATTGCGTGAAATTTGTGTTCTTTTTTCAAGTACCTACGTAAATGTTATTGTATTTGTGTGATGATATAAGTACAATGGAAGAAGAATCAAGTACTGTATTTACTGGACAGTTAGCTCCAGTTGGAACATGCTTGAATGAGTTTCATATTAAGATAATACGTACATGGATCTATACTCAGATGCTGGACAAGTGCTTGCACATGAAAGAACCATTAGGGATGGCAAACAATCGAGCTGAATGGGTAAGTAAGATTATTCGCGGACACTCGGATAGAATATATGAGGCATTTAGGTTGGAAAGACATGTTTTTCTGAATCTATGTGATTTAATAAGAGAAAAGGGTGGTTGAAAGATAGTCGGTATATTAAAATAGATGAACAAGTCGGTATCTTCTATTCATGGTTGGTCAGAAGAACTCTATTAGAGCTTTATGCGAGAGATTCCAACATTCACCACAAACAGTTAGCAAGTATTTTACTGTAGTGTTGAAAACACTGATCAAACTTTCAAATGAAGTCATTAAAGCACCTTCCTTTGATGTTGTCCTGGAGGAGATTATGCCAAAATCCTAACCACTCGTGCTACTTTAAGGTATAATTTCCATATTAAGTTTATATCATCAAGTACTTGTAATTGATAATCTTGTATAACACTATACTTTTGTATAATCACAGGGCTGCGTAGGTGCTATTGATGGTACGCACATTAATGCTGTCATGCCTGTGTCGAAGCAAGTCCATATAGAAAATAGAAATGGACCACCACCCAGAATGTGCTATAGGCTTGTTCCTTTGACATTAACTTTACTTTTGTGTATGCTGAATGGGAAGGATCAGCCAACGATTGTCAGGTGCTCTCAGCCGCACTCGAGGATCCCGAAAAAATTTTCCTCAGGACCACCACTAGGTATTTCTTTATCTCTCAGCAGTGTTTGCTTATATATATTGCGGTTGCATACATAACAAATCTATATGTACCCCATTGTAGCAAATATTACGTGGGTAGATATTT
>JAGVVM010019660.1:0-36458 GCA_019149425.1 Psidium friedrichsthalianum
TTTCCATTTTAATTCGTTCTATTCAGATCTTGATAAGTCAGTTTGATGTTCTTACTAAGTTTCACCGCTAGTGACTCTTTGGATCGTGGGCATTCATTTGTAAATGCTGAGATCAGGGGACTCTAATCTTTTCGTACTGAGTTGAAGAAATAATTTTTATCTAAATTTTAATTTCTGATGCAGTTTTAGTGTGAAACCAAACGGGTCAACTACTCAAGTGACATCATATGGCAGAATGATCATACTTTTTCACACTTGCTTTTATTGTAATTGCTTGTTCTTCAGTAGATGTTCGCTCTATTCACTTGATAACCCTGAATTAATTTCTTTTTTGTATTTATTCCAGGGAGAGAGCCTGCTTGCTGTTTTCATTCTTGCTGGTCAACTACTCTGTTGTGGCATCAAGAACATTTGGGTACTCATTTGATAGAGATTTTTGTCAATTTGGTAGATTCATTTGCTGAGCATACAAAGTCTGCTAAGTTCTCTTCATTTGCTGGTCAACTACTCTGTTGTGCATATTGAATGTACTTCATGAAGTCACTGGTCTGAGGATAAGAAATGCATCAATAATTCTACTTTAGTATGTTCATAGATTGTGAGGGTTTGAATTGGTCGAACTCTCAATTGGATCCCTCACATATTATGTTATATTTGTTGAATTGGTTGAATAAATATAATATGATGCTACACATGTCATATGAGCATAAGTTCATTGTTTGTTTATGCCGGTAATAATGCACTTTTTCTTTGGGGCATTATATAGTCATTCTTGATGTCTCATTTGATTGTTTGAATTGAGAGAATATAATGCTTTGACATATTTTTTTTGTTGAAATTGTTTCATTACTTGTAATTGATTGAGCTTGTGATTGCATTGTTAATATGATGATGAATTAGTCAAGATTTGATGGCATCCCAAAAAGAAACATGCGTGGCAAAATGGAACGAGACTTCCACCAATTTGTTTGTCAGTTTGATGGTAGAAGAGGTGAAAAAAGGAAATCGCACCTCTTGTACTTTCAACAAAGCAGGGTGGAAAAACATAAGGACTGCATTCAACAACAAGATGGGAGTCCAATATACCCAATCACAATTGAGAAATAAGGCAAACAAGCTGAGAATACAATATGGTAGTTTCAAAAAGCTTCTTTCACAATATGGATTTGGTTGGGATAATGTCAATAAAAGAGTGACCGTCGATGATCCAAGCATATGGGAACTTCACGTCAAGGTATCATTTTGTCATTTTTAGACTATTGTACATGTAAGTTTTAATAGTTTTTATTATGTTACTAATGTACGCTATTTATTGTGAAAATTGCAGGATAATAGTGAGTGGGCAAAGTTTAAGAAGGATGGGTTTCCTCTTTATCCCGAGTTGTGCATTGTATTTGATGACACATATGCTACTGGGGACCAGGCAATAGGAAGTGGCCAACATTTGACATTGTCGGATGATGATAACAATTGTGAAGATGATGGTAATGATTCTCTGGAGGGTTTTGGTGATCACCACCTTGATGAGGAGGGCTTCACACTTGGCAATCCGAGTACTCCGGTTCATGATAAGCACAACTTGAATAGGACTCCGAATGCAAAGAGAAGAAGAAAGAGTAGCAAGTACAATTTAACCACAACCTGCAAAGCCATTGAAGACATGATCAACTCCTCCTCGGGCACTTCACAGCCACCTGTGAATCCTTATTCTGTAGCAGCTGTGGTTAATATTCTACTTGCCATACCTGAGTTGGACGATGGTCTCTACGCCAAAGGAGTGGACAAAGCATGTGTTAGTGCTGAATGGAGGGAGGCTTTTATCACAAGCACTTCCGAAAGGAGGAATGCACTTCTCCAAAATCTTTAGGAGATGTTGGGAAATGTATTGTGGATGATGTGATGTTCGAATTCATTTTATTTTGTGACTTACCTCGTCGATTGTTGTTTGGTTTTAAGGATATTCATGTTGAGACTCTTTGTTTGCATTTGTTATGAGTATGATGGATTGCGTGAAATTTGTGTTCTTCTTTCAAGTACCTACGTTAATGTTATTGTATTTGTGTGATGGTATATGTACAATGGAAGAAGAATCAAGTACTGTATCTAGTGGACAGTTAGCTCCAGTTGGGACATGCTTGAATGAGTTTCATATTAAGATAATACGTGCATGGATCTATACTCAGATGCTGGACAAGTGCTTGCATATGAAAGAACCATGTAGGGATGGCAAACAATCGGGAGCTGAATGGGTAAGCGAGATTATTCGCGGACACTCGGATAGAATATATGAGGCATTTAGGTTGGAAAGACATGTTTTTCTGAATCTATGTGATTTAATGAGAGAAAAGGGTTGGTTGAAAGATAGTCGGTATATTAAGATAGATGAACAACTCGATATCTTTTTATTCATGGTTGGTCAAAAGAGCTCTATGAGAGCTTTATGCGAGAGATTCCAACATTCGCCACAAACAGTTAGCAAGTATTTTACTGTAGTGTTGAAAGCACTGATCAAACTTTCAAATGAAGTCATCAAAGCACCTTCCTTTGATGTTGTCCCGGAGGAGATTATGCTAGATCCTAACCACTCGTGCTACTTTAAGGTATATTTTCTATTTAAGTTTATATCATCAAGTACTTGTAATTGATAATCTTGTATAACACTATACTTTTGTATAATCACAGGGCTGCGTAGGTGCTATTGATGGTACGCACATTAATGCTGTCGTGCCTGTGTCGAAGCAGGTCCCATATAGAAATAGGAAAGGGACCACCACCCAAAATGTGCTATGTGCTTGTTCCTTTGACATGAAATTTACTTTCGTATATGCTGAATGGGAAGGATCAGCCAACGATTATCGGATGCTCTCAGCCGCACTCGAGGATCCCGAATAGAATTTTCCTCGACCACCACCAGGTATTTTCTTTATCTATCAACAATAGTTTGCTTATGATCATATTGCGGTTGCATATCATAACAAATCTATATTGTACCCTGTTGTAGGCAAATACTACGTGGTAGATTCTGGTTATGCATCACTTCCGGATTTTTAACGCCGTTTAAAGGTGAACGATATCATTTGAATGATTACAGAGGTAGAGGGAGGCGACCTACAACAGCAAGAGAAATGTTCAATCATAGGCATTCTTCACTTCGGAACGTAATTGAGAGAGCATTTGGGGCACTAAAGCAACGATTTTTTATATTGCAAAACATGCCTTCCTTTCTAATTCGAAAGCAAGCCTTCGTTGTGATTGCATGTTGTGCTCTTCACAATTATATTCGTGATCAAGATAGGATGGACAGAAACTTTTCTGATTATGGTGATCCTGATTACGCATATGGGTCTACAGAAGAAGATGTTGCTGATGATGTATCGGATGAGCAAGCAAGTGAGATGAACATGCTTAGGAAAAGTATTGCAAATAAAATGGCAAGGGACTATAATATGCTTGAAATTCCATGACTTTGTATTTTTTAATTATGTAATCATATTTTATCTACTTGTGAATATTTATGTATGACTCGTATTTGTAATTTTTTCTATCTATGGAAAACATATTTCGTGTTCTTATTGTTCAATTCCAATTCGTCTTCTCTTTCATTTTTTTTATAGTTCATCTTGTCCATATTCAAAAATTTAGGAACGTAATTACATGAAAAAATTATGAACAGAATTAAATGAAAAAATTACCAAAAGAATTAAATGAAAAAGTTATGAACAGAACTAAATGAAAAAATTATGAAAAGAATTAAATGAAAAACTTATGAACAGATTTAAATGAAAAAATTAGGAAAATAATTTAATGAAAAAAATTAGGAACAGATTTTTTTTTTGCAGTTACCAAACGCGTTTCTGTTCCTTTTTTGTTCCGGGAACAGAAACTTTATACAGTTACCAAACGCGTTTCTGTTCCCAGAAATCGTTGCCGGGAACAGAAACACAAAAAAGTGTTTCTGTTCCAAAAGTTGTTTCGGAAACAGAAACGTTACCATACGCACCCGAAGATGCCGAGAGAAGGAGAGACAGGGTGTATTTCTCATGGGGGTTTGGGTTTCTTTGGGCAAGGGATTTGGGATTCCATGATCGGAAGGTGAAATTTCGGATTTAGAAGAGGGATAAGCTACCCAGGCAGTAGAGAGAGCTCTGCAGAGTGAGAGGACAGTGGTCTATAATTTCACATGATATCAAAATAGGGTCTTGATAAGAGATGACAAATCGATATGCCCTTGTTCATCGGTTGAATGTATAGCCAACGAAACTACCATGAAGTGTCGCGTATCGAGCACAGGAGCGGATATTCTCTCAACTTACCTCCAAATGGAAACAAAAAGACGCGTATATATAGAATGTACGGTTGATTTGGCTGCCGACAACTTGATAAGGTCTTGTTGGACGGTGTCGCTGAATAGACAGGGCGGCTCATTTCTTTTTGACGAGGAAAGCTTGGAGCTTGGAAACGTGGGACCCACCCCGCCTCATCAGAGCGCCCCCATGCGTCGGATCAGCACGTGGGCCGACGTCGGTCCTCATTCGTCGACCCTACGATTCCGGCGGCTGACCTTAAAACGAACAAAACGCGGGTGCTCGAACTGGGGGTCTCTCGCGTTTGAACCGAGAGCGAAGTCAGACCGCTGTCCCTTTCCAAATTCGGGCCCTGACGTACGGGGCCCGGTGCACGTACGGACCAAAGATGCCATCTTTCTGCTAGATCTCCACTCTGTTGACTCTCTCTCTCTCTCTCTCTCTCTCTCTCTGGAAGCCATGGCGCCTTAGCTCTCTCTCTCTCTGTATTCCTCTCTTTCTCTCTCCTCGTGAAAGGGACTCTCGACTCCACCTGGGTTCTCCTACGTGGCCGCCTCTGCGCTCTGCGTGTGCTCGTGGGTGCATGGACGCTGGACGGGCTGGCTTCTCCGATTCCAACGACGTCAGCTACAGCAGCGGCATATGCTCCACGCCGGCTCGCACGGGAACTCCCTCCTCCTCCTCCTCCCACGTGGCGCCGCCGGAGACTCAAGCCCTGAGGAAGCTCTCCGACAGCCTCGAGTCGATCTTCGAGCTTCCACGGGCCGGCTCTGGCTCCTCCTTCTCCGACGCCACGATCGTCGCCGCGGACGGCCACGAGGTCTCCGTCCACCGCTGCGTCCTCGCCGTGCGGAGCCCGTTCTTCGGGGCCGCGTTCTCGGGGAGCGAGGGCGGAGTGAGGCTCGAATTGAAGGAACTGGCCCCGGATTTCGGGGTCGGGACCGAAGCGCTGGTGGCTGTCTTGGGGTATTTGTACAGCGGGAAGGTGAAGGCGCCTCCGAGAGGGGTTTGCGACTGCGTGGACGACGAATGCTCGCACGTGGCTTGTAGGCCAGCGTTGGAGTTTCTGGTGCAGGTGCTCTATGCTTCGTTCAGGTTTCAGATTCCTGAATTGGTCGCGCTGTATCAGGTATATCAGCAAATTACTCGTGTCATCTGCCTGTTCCCGTCATGTCGCTGTTTTCAGATGATCGATGGCAACAAGTTGCCAACTTTTTGCTCAGTCAATAGCAGAGAGGTCATTCTCGGGGAGTTCAGATTTTGAAGGTGCATCTGAAGAGTTCTATTATGCATTTGAAGCGAAATTAACCGAGGGAGTTGAGTTCTCTTTTGTGGTCCTGCAGTCAAAGAAAGGATTAGGAGACAAATCTGTGCCTTTAGTTTTTTAGTTGCTCAAGTCAACTGAGGCTTATCGATCTGCTTCCAGCATCAGTATGGGAAATTTAACCAGAAGAACTTAGCTACTGGGTACATTGTTTACTTTTGGTCCATCAGTGGCCACTGAGCATTAGCCTTAATGGTTGGAGCTCTGAGTAATCATATTACTAGTTGCATTAACTCTTATCTTGGTCCTCTTTAGCCCTATGTGTCTTATCCCTAGGAGGTCTTCCTCCACTAGCAGGTTTTTGCGGTCCGCTCATTCCAATATTTGATGGACCACGGAAATGAATGGAGAGGATATTAAGTAGCTTAAAATGAGGTCCCTTTTTCTTCTTCTTTTTGTTGTGTCTAGGTTTAAAACCTCTGACTGCAAAGAACTGGCACAAGGAGTATAGCAGTCTAGTTCTGGCTTCATCTTTTGGTTTTTGAAAAGCTTTCAAGAGTGTTTGTTCTACGAGCTCAGCATCGGACAAAATTGGTATGCTGAGGGCCACTAGAAAGTGGGATAACTTTGACTAGATATATGACCTGCTTAGTGAAGAGCATCTGACAATTTGGAGCTCTTTCATAATTAGCCTTTTACAATTGACTTAATGGGTCAGTTGTGTCAACTTCATGGTTGATTAGTAGTACCCTTCCAACTTGATGTCATTACACGGAGACAAATGTTTGTTTCGACACCCCTTCAATATGATGATTTGACTGATGAGACCTTCTCTATTGTCAAACTGCTCAATAGTGCCGCAGTAGTTGGAAAAAGATATTGGCAGAGAGAACTACGATAAAGAAGTCTACATTTGGTGATTACAGCTAGAAATGCTGGATTATTTGTCTTTAAGTTTTATTTGCCAAAGCATAGTTGCTTTCTTCAGCATAACTGAATCAGACTCGTTTGTTTGCAGAGGCGCCTATTTGACATTCTCGACAAGGTTTTACCCAGATGACATTTGTTTGTGCTAGCGGCTGCAAATATATGTGGTGATGAGTGTCACGGATTGCTGGCACATTGTGTAGAATATGTCGTGCGATCTGATCTCGATACTGTAACCCTAGAGAAAGGCTTGTCTCTCGCTATCATTCAACAAATCATTGATTCCCGTTTGGGACTTGGCCTGAACATTCCTGAATGTATAAACCTGCCTGAAAAGCATGTGAAGAGAATTCATCGGGCCTTGGACTCTGACGATGTTGACTTAGTCAGATTGCTGCTGAAGGAGGGCCATGCCACTCTGGATGATGCACATGCACTTCACTATGCTGTAGCATACTGTGATGTGAAGACCACAACTGAGCTTCTTGATCTTGGAATTGCCGATGTGAATCGTAGAAATGCGAGAGGCCTCACAGTTTTGCATGTTGCTGCGATGAGGAAAGAGCCAAAGGTTATAGTGTCTCTACTGACGAAGGGGGCACAGCCTTCTGATCTCACTCCGGATGGTAGAAAAGCTCTTCAACTATGTAAGAGGCGCACAAAAGCTGTAGACTACATGGAGTCTACTGAGGAAGGAAAGCCTTCACCTAAGGATAAATTATGTGTTGAGATATTGGAACAAGCTGAACGAAGAGAACCTTTGCTTGGAGAAGCATCCTTTTCTCTTGCTATGGCAGGTGATGATCTCCGAATGAGATTGTTGTATCTTGAAAACAGAGGTGAGATATATGGGTTCTATCTTTTCCTCGTCCACTTCAGTGGTCCTTTTTTAGGATACAGATTGAGAAAGCCCAGTTTCTGTTCCGTGCAATACGGTTGTTATTAACAAAAGTGCATTTGATATGCACATACAAAGAACCTGCATATAAATAGTCTGCTTGGTGTAGGAGTTATTTGTTTACAAAATTCTTCTTAGCAAGCTCCAATGCATTATTTGTTGGGCGCTCTTAGCGTTCCTTCTGGATTCATAGGTGGACGGTGCGTTTGCATGTCTCAGATGTACACAGTAACGGAGCTATGGTGCTGGGAATTTATTAGCCACTTTCTTATGCTGTCAGTTGCCATCATTGTACAAACTTGTGGGGTGTGCATGCCCGTGAAAAAGAGAGAGACAGAGTGATTTCTAAGACAAGCATTCTTGAAGCATATTTTATTCAAATAGTCCCTTGTTATAGAGCCACTAGTCTGGTTGAGATTCTATTTCTTCCTTTGCAACTTCAAAATTTCTCAATGAAATTTTCCAATGTCTAGTATGATAAGGATCACTTTGATCATATTAGGACGACAAGGGAGAAGACTTGTGAGTATTTTTTCATTTAGGTGTTTCCTGAATTCATCTTTATCGGCTTAGCCTTTTCAGTTTGGTTCCTAGGTCAATCTTCATTATTTTCCTTGTTATATCCTGGAAGTTTTGGGGCAAATGAATCAGTTGGCAGGAAGTGTTACATGACTTGTGTAGGAAGACATCTGCTAACTCATGTTAGTGCCTCCACCTTTTGCAACATAATTTCTTTTTAGATGAATTGGTCATCTATTTGCCTTTTGAAGAATGATCCATATGATGATGCTGCTGGTCTCAAAATTGGGAAGCCAAATAGGATTTTGGAAATAACCTTCTTTGCCAAAGGAAATGATGCAACTCAAGCAATTGATATATTGATGCCAGAGAAAAGCTGATTCTTGTGTTAAGAAAAGGAAAAGTTGCATGATTTCCAAGCAAGATGCCTTCCTATATAGTTTAATTGTAACATTCATGCATACTCTACACGAAATTCTCTCATAGTTTATATGTTTGTACCCACTTACCAGTTTCAATATTGTTTATGGCTCCTCTTGGCTCCTGGGACTGATCCTGCTTGGAGGCATCTGCTGTTACATAGGTGCAAGGCCAACAAAAAAATACTTAAAGTAGAAAGCATCAGTGCAGATCATGGGTTAGTTTGAGTTCAAATTAAAGTATGTTTGTCTAGCATATAAGAGATTCTCGATTGAAAACATCAGCCAGAGACATGAGTTTGTTGCAAGGTGTAACAAGATTTTCTGGCAAAGAGGAAGAGGATTTTGTTTATATTGGCTAGTTGATTAATTTGCTAATAGAAACTTTGGCTTTATCTTCTTAAAGTTTCCAAGAACTCAGTGCCATGACATTATCGAGCATCTTTGATGATGGATTCACAAGGCACTTTGTCTTACTTACTCTTTACTGTTTCATTAAGCATGGTGTTGCCGTCTGAGCATAATATAGAAAATTGGCCTCTATGTGCCATTATCTGTCATTTGGCTGTGCTTGATGCTTGATTTTTATCTAAATTTCCAGTTGCACTAGCGAAACTCCTGTTTCCTGCTGAAGCACAAGTTGCGATGGATATTGCTCAAGTGGAGAGCACTTGTGAGGTCCCGTTAGTTAGCAAGAATTGTAATGACTTGGCTGGCTCGCCATGGACGCGTGTGGACTCAAACGAGGCACCTTTTGTTGTTCATGAGCATGTCAAAAGGATGAGAGCCCTCTCCCGAACTGGTAATTTAATCTCTAGACTGTAAGATTGTGAACTTGTCATCTTTTGGCACCAGATGATCTCTTGCTTTGCCTAGGGTTGCTCTATCTAGAAAGGGCAATTTTGAGAGTAAGATTCTATGTAGGAATTGGTCTTCATCATTTAGTCACTTTAACCAGCCGCGACTGCACTTATTCACTCTACTATGCTGTCAATTTCTATTACTGAAAGCAAATATAAGTGGCAGGTTTTTATGACAGCTCATTCCTGATACGGTAAATGTAATACCAGCTCTTAGGAATTTGCACTTTGATTGTTAGTTACGACCATGATAACACCAAAAAAAAATTCTTAAGGTTTTGGGACCAAGACACTTTGACTTGCGAGTAATTCACTTCAATCAGCACAGATTTTTCTGATAGGACAAATAACGTGTCTCTTATATATGAAGCTGAGGATAATGTTTGCCTGATTGCTACCATCATTTGAATAGTGGGACTCGGCAAACGCTTCTTCCCTAGATGCTCAAGTGTACTTGATAAGATTATGGATGCTGACGAGTGTACTCGGCTAGCATGCCTTGACAATGGCACTCCGGAAGAACAACTTCTAAAGAGGAGAAGGTTCACGGAACTTCAAGAAGCTTTGAGCAAGGCTTTCAACGAGGATAAGGAGGAGTTCGAGAAATCACACGTTTCTTCCTTTTCGTCATCTTCATCTTCAGGAGCAACAAGGCCTAAGCGAAAGCTCCACATTAACTATTGATCAGTGTAAGATTTCAGAAACGTACGTACTGTTGTATCATAACCATCTTTGTTTCTCTTGATTTGCATCTACTGTTTTGATAGAGCATTCAGAAAGACAGGAACCTGTTAAGCTCAATTGGCGGAGAAATGCAAGGGCCATTTCTCTCGACATTTCTGTGAACATGTGCTGGTCTTTCAGTCCTTTTTGTCATGTTAAACAGTAAACTTTGTGAGTAAATAGTCAAGCGCATATGGAGTCAAGGAAGTGTCCCAAGTACTGTGGACATAGAATAGCACAATTCACAGTAGAAGATCTCACATCAAAATTTTGTTAGGATGCTTAGAAAAGCATGTATTCCAATACGTAGTGGCACAAAGTACGTAGATACACCTATGTCGTGTGTACTCTTGTTCTCTCAAAACTCTGAAGTATTTCTTGTGCATATGGAGTCCACAAGAACGTGAAAAATTGTGGATCACATAACAAGAATCTATTAAGACGCAGACAAGTCAGCTGGAAGTGTCTGATGTTGACTCGCAACTTCATGATTAGACTTGCAGAGACATTAGGGAGGAACATCATGGAGTTGGTGCATGCATCGGCTTAGTCCATTATTTGTGTTTATCCACTCTATCCAGTAAGATCTTATCTAAATTTAGTATGGGCCACATCTTTGTGTGATTGATGTACTAAAAGATACACCTGGTGTACACAAAATCTCTTGAGATAAGACTTCGAAAGGACGGATGGCCTAATTTTTATTGAGATGTAGTTCATACTCTTTATCGACAAGAAAACATAGGGCAAGTTGGGGTCGCGACGATGGCGTCCCTGAGCAGCCACAGGGCTTTTATAGTTTAAATCCATATTTTATTAGTAGCTTAGACTTGGGTCCATGAATAATTATTACTATATATACTATTTCTTATTGTAATTGATTATTATAATTGAATGATATAACAGAGAGATGTGAGTAAGGGTGAGCAAGGGTGAGCATGGTTCCAAGGTAGAACTGGGAACCGGAGAACCGGACCGCCGATTCCTGGTCCGGTTTCAGGTTCTCATGAGCTAGGGTCCGGTTCCCGATTCTATATTTCTAGGAACCACAAGTTCTGGGAACCGGAACCGGAAAACCCTTACATATGGATTTTTGACTAAGCTTTAGCGTTCAAGGCAAGATCAAACAACACTCTCTCAATTACCCCTTTCATCTCACCGGAAAATCCACTTGTCTCCCTCCATGCAATCTAGGGTTCTGTCCCTTTAACTTCTTCTCTGATCGACCAATCAATAGCAAAAAAACTTCAAAAATTTTTTTCCTGGGTCTTTGTAATTCGTTCGTTTGTTTCGTCAGCTAATCATGAACTGTGAAGTCTGCCATCTCAAAGAATTGGTACGTAAAACACGCAACGATTCACTTTTATTTGGGTTGCGAAGTGCGAGAATTGAATGCCTGACCTCGTGTTTAGTTGGGGTTGATTCATGCTGGCCAGTGTAACCTGGCTTCTTGCTTTTTGACACGAACTCGGGTTTCTTGTTGTTTCGCATGAGGTGGAGCACTATGAGATTCGGGAAGTGCTCCAATGTTAGGTTGCATCATCTAATGGAATTCTTCTAGCGATTTGATTCTAAGTTCGAATGATAGTTGTCGGGGCTAGGAACTATATGACAAAAAATTGCGTATGAATTTGCATGCATGATTGTGATTATAGAAACTGAACATGCAAATCTGTAGCTACTTTTCTTAAGCGTTCTTAGTGAAATTTACAGGTTCCTGAGTATCCTGAAATCGGACCCTGAAATTTGTGATGGGATAGGTTTCAAGTTCCAAGTTATCCATGGTAGGTTTTAGGTTCTGAAAAATAATGAACATGTACTAGCGGGTAGGTTTCACGGTTCAGGTGGAACCTACACGGAACCTGGAACCGCTTACCTCTAGATGTGAGATGCTAATTATAGTAGAATCATCAATTAGACATAATCCTAATTTAAGGGTGAATCATGATAAATTTTGAGTTTTAATTTCTCTTTCTCGCTTTTATGCTCTATTTTGTTGTGCTTTTGTGTCGAATCTTAACAGCTTACGTCGGCAAGGTTCTCATTTGCGTGAGAGAATTGGCCCCCATTCACATCGAATCTGCACATCTTGTCAATGCTGAGAGAGGATACTTTGAAATTGGAGAAAATATTGGGTGCGCCTGGAGTGCCACGTTATCTCTGACTAGACCATAGAAAATTTGGCACGTGTCCTTACGGGTCCCACTCAAAAATTTTCAAAATCCTCGAGATCCTCCATCTCCGTGAACGCTCCGTTATCTCTTTTGCCGCTTCTCTCTGTCTTTGCGTCTTCCCGAGAGGAAAGACGTTCTCTTTGCGCGACTTCAAAATCTGAATCTGCTCACTCTTTCTCTCTCTCTCTCTCTGACTCACAATCATGGAAGGAGAAACGAGAACAAATCTTTGAAATCTCGCCTTTGCATTTCCCCGAGATCCGCCTCCGGCGTCGCCGTCGAGCCCATCGGCAGTCACAAACGCACCCATGAACGCATTCAAATCCCGATGGCCTCCGCGTTTGTTCCCATGGCTTTCTTTGAAACTTCGTCCCGCGGTTTCTCTTGAGGTTTGGTCGATTCCTCTTCCCATTATCTCTCTCGTTATGTTTCGGCTTTGATTTGGTCGATTCGGTTTTGATTTTCCTCCTTGCGTGTGGCGAGGGTTGAAGTAAAAAAACTTTCGCTTGATGTTGTCTGGGTTATGATGCGATTGAATATGATGATTTTTCTCTCTTCCGTGTGGTCGCGTGGCCTCCAACGTGAAACCGGCAATGCATCTATTCTGTGAGAACCTGCAGTGCAATTTATCTTTTCTGCACAATAGCCTATACATCGTATTTTCTATTGCCAATGGACCAAGAAATGAGCATTTAAGAGATTGGGTATTGGATTTGAGTTTTTTCCTTCTTCGCCTTTATTGCTTTTATAAGTAAGAATATTGCCACATTCCATTCAGCAATGGTTCGTTTATAACTTTATACTATGTCACCACCCTTCAAGATGGTCAGATTAGAGAATCAGCATTCTACTAAAGGGAACATACCCATTAATGTTTCTCTCTTTATTTTTGTCTCTCTTTATTTTGACTTCCTTGACGTCCTCTAGTGTCGTCATTAGTTGATGAAGTTGGGTCATGCACAAGTAGGATTTTGCAAAGGTGTGGGAATGTTGCTTAGATTTGATTTTTTTTTTCTCTTCTTCCCCTTTATTGCTAAGAATATCACCAGATTCCATTTAGCATATGGTTTGTTCTTGCAGGTATGATGTCTTCATCCGGTGTGAATGAGATTACTTGGGGTGGATTCACCTTCCAAAATAAAATGTATAAGTGTGATAAGCGTGTTGCCATGAAAATATCGAAATCAACAAAAAAAAAAACAAGCTCTACTGTCATTGTGACGATAGAACACGTGACTTCTTTTCCTGGAGTTTCAAGCCATGTGCGTCATTCTATTACGAAGGTTCTGCCTCCAGTACTTGAAGATGACATGAGAAATATTGAGTATTTGCTTGAGCATTTAAAAGACAAGCTCAAGAACATTGATGAGAAGATGTAGAGATTTAGACAGGATATGCACCATTTAATAGGTTTTTTTTTTGTTAGTTTGTATGTTATTGGTTGTTTTAGTAGGACTACTTGTCTTAAAAAAGCAGATAGTTGGAACTTGTAATTTTGCTAGTTTGAGCGACGAAGATTCAAAATATGGTGTGCAACAAGAATAGATGTGATGCGAACGATAGGTTCTTTATGATTCTGATGATGTAAAGAATGTTGCTGACATCAAAAGGTCTCATGGTCCTCGTTTTACAAAGCACCATCTTATGAATGGATGAAGAATGAAATTTTGTGACGGTAACCATTATTCCACAAGGCAATTACAAGCCGAGATTGTGTGATGACCCCTGCACAAAGGAAAAACAAGTATATTACATTGTACTACACAACATGACTAGATAATTATTGTCTCAAATAATTTCACATCCACGAAAGGCAAGTAGGACCCAACTTGAAATGGTTCCATGAGACATGTTATGGTACTTCAACATCTATTCACAACAAACCACTATCAAGATGAAATGACACTAGGATGTAAATTGATTTTCATAATAAGCACCTAATTAGTGAATGGGGAAATCCATTCATAATCTCTGGCAGCATGATGTATGGTGATTGTATCTGCATAAAATAATTGATTTCATTAGTAGAATGTAACTAAATGCTTCCATAGATTCATTATGTTGCTTCCAACTATTAAATATTTGATTAGTGAATGGGGAAAATTCTTTCACAATCACTATCAGCATGATGTATGGTAGTTGCATTTATATAAAAGTGCAATCGAATCCTAAAAGTTTAAAAAAAATGCACATTTTGAAAGTTTTAGGACTTGATTGCAATTTCATGATAAGTTTTAAAACTTAATTGCATCTTTTGAAAATTCTATGACTCAATTACACCTTTGTAACAAGTTTTAGGACTTCTAATATATTTATACTTTTAATATATAAAAAAAGAGAGACGTGTTTCTTTTTAGAGAATACATGGATAACTCGCAACTTTTAATTGAAATTTGGTAATGGGAAACATTTGGAAAAATTAAAAAAAAAATTCTTAAGCCTATTGCAATTATATCAATTCAATTCTAAATCATTTTTTTGCCAATTGAGTCTTAAACCTTTTCATATTTTGTAATTTGAGTCCATGTAGCCAAAATTGATGACATGGATGCCAGCTATCCATCAGCCATCTTATGTTATACTATCGATACTGACATAGATTTTTTTTATTCTTTTTGTCTGTTTTTATTTTTTATTTTTGTTAAGACCAGTAGTTGAGGCTTGGTGACCTCTGACGGCCATTGGGGGAGGGCTTGTGACCCCCACCAGCCAAGTGCGAGGGTACCAAGCCCTTGCCTGCCACTAAGCGAGTGCTTGCGACTCTCGTCCAATAGACAGTGGCCTCATGCCGGTCTTAACAAACAAAAAAAAATTAAAAAAATTCATATTAGTGCTGGTAGTGCCATGTAAGATAGCTAATGAACGATCGGCATCTATGTCATCAATTTTCGGACAAATTGGCCGGATGAACTTAATTGAACAAATGTGAAAAGATCTGTGACTAGATTGACCAAATATATATATATGAAAAGTTTTAGGACTTGTTTGATAAATTTTTTGAAACATTTTAAAAAGCTCGTCTCATTAAACTGAGGATTAATACTGCTAAAAATTCTAAATTGGTACACTCATGATGCATTTACTTCAAACTAATTTTCTTGGTACACTTTTGCCACATCTACACTATCGTGAGGAAAATCCCAAACTAATATACACCGGTGGCAAATCTACCAAAATCTTTGAGTGAAATTGGGACAAACTTAGAGATTTTAGCAAACTTCCAAAACATGAGAGCTAGCATGTCTTAAAAGATTTTGCAGTCTCGGTTCATTTTCTTCGGATTTGACTTCCCCATAACGATGTTCTTGTGTTTTGACATCTGATCCTTGTCATGCACCGATTGTCTAACTTGTTTGGGATTCTCTTTTTGTGACACAAGGGTAAATGGGATACTGGTGTACTAGTTTGAAATTTTTTTCAGACAAAATCAATTTGAGAAGAATGTGACATGATGTATTTGATTTCCCATGACGACGTCATGTACAAGACCCATTTATGATGTATTTCCATATCAAATCCTTATCACGCACAGATCTGACTTGTTTAGAATTTTTTTTGTGACATTTGGGGTAAATGCAATACAGATGTACTAGTTTGAAATCTTTTTTAGACAAAAAATTAGTTTGAGAAGAATGTGGCACGATGTACAAATTTGGGATTTTTGGCGACATTAATCCTTGAACTTTGGCACTACAAACAGCTTCTCTTATATATAACTGTGTACAAAAAAAAGGAAAAAAGAAAAAAAGCTAATGCAAATTAAGAGGAAAGAACACGAGAGGACTTTGATACAATGGTGATAAAGGAAGAAAGTCCAACATATATACTAAGTATGATCATTCGCCATTTGCACATAAAAAAACCTAGTCCATTCGTTGGATTCCCTCTGCCTTCATGTTTCAGACACTCCGCTCCGATTATGCAGAGGCAGCAACAAATGTAACAGAAAGAACAGAGGAGGAGTACATGGAAATTTAGGGCGTCAGTCCCGCTGCCTGCTCCCCAAGTTCACTTGTGTCCTCACTCCGACCACATGGCTTCTCGATCAGACCTTCCAGCTCAAGATAGATTCCTGTGTCATCCGCTGTGAGGAGTTCTTCTACTTCGACATCCTCCGCATCGTCGCGAGCAACCACACTGTCTCCGAGGAGTTTTGCCGGCATCTCATCGAAAACTGAAGGAGAATCTGACCGGCTAGTTCCGGCCATCTGATTCCTGAAATCTCCAACACCCATCGGAGGAGGCCACGGATTGTGCATCTGAACGGTCTCAAAATCCTCGGCCATGACATTATTTGGCCCAGACTCCATCTTGTGCTGAATCATCACTGATTCTCAGGCAATCAACATTCGGGCTTCGAATCTTGTGATCCATTACTTCGAACAAGCATTTGGTGGATTCTCTATCGGGACCAATCAATTTGGTCTTCTTGCTCGATTCGTAAGTTTCCAATTCTCTCTTCTGCCTCCTCTCCTGGATTCAATGCTGGACAAAGTTCGGGCTTTTGGCTGCTTTGGAGAGGAATAGGAACACCTGGCGGTGCCTGCACTCGGCATAGCGAATCTGCTCGGCGACCTGGTTGATATCGTGCTGCAAGTCCTCCTGCTTTTCTCTTAATTTCAGGATCTCGGACGTCACTGCTTCCTGGTTCTTCTTATGTTTCGAGTTCGGCTTCCTTTCCACCCGTCGGGAAATCCAAGGCAACATTACTACTCCATGGTTCCCTTTTACAATGGTCGCTGAACTTGCCTCTCCTCTTTATGTTCTTCAGCAAAAGCTTCTTCCCTTCCTGAAAACCGGCGTTCGCAAACTCCCATCGATCCGAATTGATCTTCCTAAAACCCTGCAGCATACCCTGCATCAGAATGCATGAAGAATAGAATGAAGATCGATCCGAATCAATCTTCCTAAAACCCTGCATCAGAATCATCAAGACACGTTATCAACCCACGACCGGACTTCGACATTTGCTCACTCAAATCTATTACCTTAAGCTGCTTTTTAACTAACCCCAACACCCCGCAGAAATGATACCCCGACTTCACCTAGTGCCATTTTATAGAGCCATCAAACTACCATTAACTGGCTCCTATGTGGGACATCCTTGTTCGACGTGAAGGTCGCTGTTCGCATTTGTGGCCTCTTATACAGACTCTCTCTTTGTTTTTTTCACTCACCCCCGATGTGGGACTCCAAACCCAAAATATTCCACTTTTTTCTTTTGTATCTGCTGCTCACTAGTTCTAATGATTCTAGTTTTTTTTGGTGTAGCCACTCTTTCCAGGAGAAAATACAGTGGACCAACTTGTGAAGATCATCAAGGTGAATCCTCATTATCTGGTTTGATTGTTTTCTCCATTTACGTATTCTAAGGGTTTAATCAAGGACCTTCTTGTAGGTTCTCGATACTCCAACGCAAGAAGAAGTTCGATGCATGAACCCTAATTATACAGACTTTAGATTTCCACAAATCAAGGCTCGTCCTTGGCACAAGGTAGTTATACTGGTGTTTTATGCCAATATTGTGTTTCCTTGCTGGATAATAGAGACGATTATAAGTACTTGTTCAGAGCAGAAGATGCCTTTGGACAATCTTTACAAATAACATCCTCTATCTTCAATTAGTTATTTGATTTATTGCATTTCCAACTCCGAGTGCCAAAGAAGCACAAGCATCTCATGCTTGGCATAATTTTGTTGGTCGTCATTAGATTTGATGCTGCCAACATATGCAGCAAATTCTAATAGACGAATGCCGAAGTTGGTATGGTCTATTTTATAAGGGGTGATATTCAATGATCCTTTCACTTCCGTGGGAACCATATGGCAGCATTATTGCCACTCCTACATTGTTTGTCCATGTCACAGATAACCATGTATAGACATTTAAACTATCTTTGGTTCCTGTATTCTGTCACAAGGTTCAAATAGTACTGCTATCATTTTAATATCAATTCATCCCGCTCCAGCCGTTTAATCACAAGTCATTTCCATAAGCTCCATTTTTATCAAATTAATTTAATTGAAATATTCATAAAGATGATTAATTTTTCATGTATATGTAAAAATATATATTTAATATATAACGTGTCCCTAATGTGTCAAAATTTTCTATTTTTAAGAAATGACGTGTTGGCGTGCTGCGTTATGTCGTGTCGTGTCGTGTCGCGTCGCGTGTCGGTATCGGTATCGGTGCTACTTAGGTTGAAACCAATGATGAATGTATGTCTCTACATCATCATCTTAACACATGCTAAAAAGGGAAGAGGGGTCATCGGTCCCCTTATCTATTGGAGATTGGTTACAATGGACCACTTGTCACTTCTTAGGACAATAATAGAAAAAGTCGAATTTAATATGATTTTGTCCACGAACACATTGAAATTCATAAAAATAAATTCCTACTTCATTGAAGTTTCGGAATTTATATGTTCAAAATCTTTCAATGTAAACTCAAATTTTGAGTGCTGTTAAAAAAAAGTGAAGTCTAAATTTGAAAGTCGAGAGATCCACCTTGGTTCATTAAAAAAGAAAAAGAAAAATTGTATGCATTGTGCCGTGCTTTGGTACTGATTTGAATTAGTTATTTAGTCCAATGAGTTTGGTGTTTGTGATTTAAAAATCATCGATCATTTAAACCATTCTCAAGACGGATTTTCAAATAACTTGAGAAAATGCATTTTGATTGTGACATTAATCACATAAAATGAATTTTTGCTTATAAGAACATCGACGAGTAATGCATACTGACCTGAAATAATGGGCAAGACCTCTAAATAGTGATGGAGCCAGAATCCTATCGAAGGGACGCCATAAATCTGTATGTACTCTTATTAAATAGTTAACACCTGAATATTATCAGAGATTTGTTCGTATTTGATGCTGTTAAAATCACTGTTAATCCCAACAATGAAATAAGGATTTTAATTTGTCGTGAGAATAAATAATGAAATACTTAGAAACCTGAAAACGTTAAAAAGGATTGGTCATACCTTAACACGAAATTTCAGAAATTGGCGTGCAGATAATTCCTAGCACTTAAAAGAAGTCTAACAATTAGTCTTTTGGGTTTACTTATTATTAGCTGTTTCTATCGCTATTTCAAACTTACTTTTTTTTTTTTTTTTTTGGTCGAATATTTCAAAACTTACTTTGAGTGGGAGATGACGTGACATAAATACAGAGTCTCTCTGCCACATCCAACTATGCATTCCACCACCAAATTAACCTTGTAAGTATGAGATATCCCCAGTTGCTGCGTCAACATTATCTTCAAGTTGGTCTAGAGATTGAGGACGTCTCGCAGGAGGGCTTCGCGCATGTTCTCGTCCATCATCCAAGTCAAAATCCAGTTCATTAAGCTCTCGAGGTGACTCCAGACGAGCGGCATGTTAGTAACATTGTGGGAGACGAGGGGGGTGCCATCTTCTTTGATCTTCTGCAGTGGCTTCTTAATGTGTTTAAGCCTTTTTTGGCGATTTTAAGAAGTCATATCTTAACTTACTGAATCAATTACGGAAGCAGTCGAATAGTTCTGATGCCTTCAAAAGTCTCACATAGATTTATAGCTAACTAACCAAGATAATATTTCAGAACGCGTGGATGACCCATTAAGCAGAAATGAATGCATCAAAAGATTGATTATTTTACGGCAAAACAAAAGGCTAGTAATAAATTTGTTAGAATTATCTCGAATTTGAGCCCGCAGCGAAAATCTAAATTTCGAAAATAAATATATCTTGATCTTGAAATTAAAGATAAGATTTGTTTTGAATATCACGAAAATATATGTTGATGAAAACAATGTGATATATTCTATTCGATATATTTCAAATCAAGATCAATAACAATATTTAATTGGAGTTAGACTTTCCACGTGAGACAAAAATGAAATAGGAAAGTCAATCTTGGTTTTCGTTGACTGAACTTCCCTATTTGGTTTCTCCAATGCGTGTTTTGCTTATTTGTATATATACAAATCTACTGTTGTTGACACGAAGAATATTATTAAAGCACCGTTTCTACAACTGCTTGGCAGTAGACGACTTCGTGGAATTGCGACAATAACTTTAGTTTTTGGAGCCAATTAAATTCTTGGGGTAAGAATTTATGTTTAATTCCTTCATGAATTGAGAGATTATTTCGTGAGGAATTTGGGCTAATTACTATGCGCGTTATTGATTGTAATTGGGATTGAAAAAACACTAAAAGTGTTTGAGTGACTCGAGTATGATTTGTAATCTCTGTATATTGCTTGATCTATAGTGGAATTTGTTGCTACTCTCTTTTTGAACGTAGGTCTCTATGATCGAACCACGTACATCTGGTATCCAATTTATTTTCTTATTTTGTCTATTTATTAATCGAACGCTTGTTCCGCGCAACAAAATTTATCGTTTCCAATAAGTTCCATCTCTTTTGTAAATAAAACCTCTTTCGATTCTTCCTTATTTGTGAAAACAATTTGTTTCTTTGCTTCTTCCAGTTGTGGGATGAATGTCAGATTTTGTTTATCGAAGTGTTTGATTGTTACACACATAAGTACATGAAAGCTCTTTGAGGATGCAACTTACACATTCCAAACTAATTGTTTGCTTCTGTAATCTCATATATGTTAGATGGTTTTGGGTCTCTCTCATTTCAAAGCTAATTTAAAGGTTGAGACTTTCTCTCGTACTTATAAATTAACCACCGGTTCCTTTCACAACCGATGTAGGACAACTCCAACAATCTCTCCCTCACATATCGGGCCGTAGATCAAAGGCAGGACAACCCATATCTCTCCCGTGTGACTATTGATCCAAATTTGTTAGTAACTTGGGCTTCGATACCAGCGTTAAGTGTCTTGGGCCTCTCTCATCCCGAAAACAAACTTAAAGGTTGAGGTTTTCTTTCACATTTATAAACCGACCCCCAATCCCTTCCACAACCGATGTTGGACAACCCCAACAATGTCTACACTTGTTTATGCTTTTCTATAACTTGCTCATAGCCAGATAAAAATAGGCCCTGCTATTTGAACTTTCATTGATTTTCCCTTGCGAGAGATTAACTTGGTGACCTCATTAGTCGCACTGGACCCATCCACCACTCTCATGTCCTTACAAGGGAACGAAATTACTAATAAAATGGAAAAAGAG
The DNA here is from genome assembly GCA_019149425.1 of Psidium friedrichsthalianum. Lineage (NCBI taxonomy): Eukaryota > Viridiplantae > Streptophyta > Magnoliopsida > Myrtales > Myrtaceae > Psidium > Psidium friedrichsthalianum. Next base: position 21,229 of record JAGVVM010019660.1, read on the forward strand.
GTCTGATCAAAAGAGCTATAATTTTTTCATCAGTTTCTTTCCAGAATTTCATCTATTGTTCGCAGCCAAATATTAGTAAGGATCGTTTGTTTTTCTGTCACATTCTGACTACTGGGGTTGACAATGTGTTTAGCATCTCCATTCTTGCATTTCTGCATTAGGGAATGGGAGAGACGTTTTTCATTTAGCATCTTCGCATCGAAAGTTGTTTTCCGGCAACTGGACCATCATGCGACCCGTCCCAATTTTTTCTTACAAGAAAAGAACTTACACTCCTTCAAGCATTTTTTGGGACTCAGCACTTTTTAATCCTCGATGGAGAAATATCCAACCCGACCAGCAAGCCATATGATCCAATTCTATTTCAATTATGTGTGGTTTAAGCAAAGCAAAGTAGCTAAGCCACTGTCCTCTCTGAAATCTTTAAGGCAATAGGTCTTGAATAGCATGAAAGAAACTCGGCGCATGGAAGCTCTTAAGCATTAGTTTGTCAATATTTCGTATCAAGAATGATGAATCAATTGTGACTCTTGAATTTAATTGTGGTGATCTTGAGGTGCTGCTTAAGGTTTTTATCGCAGCTTACAAACGAGTCGCACCACATTCGGTCGATAATACATTAAAAATTGTCAGATGAGTTAACTTAAACTCAAATTCGATCTGTAAGTTTATATGTTGGACATCCATGAGGCACAACTGCACAGAGAAGCATTTTATTGAGAACAAAAGCACACTCTTCAAGTACTTAATAGCCCACGCTTCAAGTGGAAACGTTTTACATAGAGGGAGTACAGGAACATAGATGTTCCATACATTAAATGGCGTAGGCAAAGCTCAGAAGGGAGGGCTGGGTAGACACAAAGCAAGCCCTCTTTATTCATTATACCCGGGGACATAGAGCACTCACGGAGCAAGCTCTCATCATCACTTGACTAGTGTGCACCATGGCAACACTCGAACTTGACAATGTTGTTCATCATGCGCGGGCAGACCGGGCACTTCACGTCCTCCGGGATGTAGCCGACCATGTTCGGGATATAGAAGTGGTTGCACCTCGGGAGGACGTAGATCCGGTCGAACTGCTCCCTGAAGACAATGTCGAACGTCTTCCCGTTCACGTTCACATGCTTCTTCCACGCCTCGTACTGGCACCAGGACCCTCGTGATGTACACGTGGGACTCATTGATCACGACCCGAGACCCCTTGGTGAGGACCGCAAACCCGCCGTCCTTCTTGAAGTTGGTGTAGAGCCTGAGGATGTCCTGCATAAGCGGATCGTGCAAGTCCGCCCTGGTTTGCAGCTTGGAGAGCATGCAGCTCTCGAGGCGGGTCCAGAAGAGCTGCGATTTGGTGACGTTGAAGGCAACGATGGAAAACCCGTCGTCAATCATCTTCTTTAGCGACTCCTCGATCTCCTGGATGACCTTGGGTTCTTCCGCTCCATACAGGAAGATGTACTTCTCAGCCTTGATCTGATAAGAGATAGCAAAATCAATGCTTTAATCAATGAAAAATTTATTGTGCTCATTTGTCATCTGTCTTTATATTGTAAATCAAACTGAAACACTCAATCTTACATTGTCAAAATTTTCGTACACAAGTTCCGGTAAATCCTATGTTTTCTGAGCTGAATAGACCGTTCATTATTAGTAAAGAATAGACAACATGATAATGTAAAATAGTCTTTCATAGTTCTCATATTATCCAATGTATGTCTCACAGATTCTTAATCTGAATCAAATTCTTGAATTACTGCATCAATTTAACTAAATTCATCTTCTAAAAAGTAAACTCAAAAATCTTTTCAAGTGAAGAAGGAAAAGAAGAAGAAGAACAAAAACTCACAGCTTCCTGTATCTTTGGGAAAATGAAGTCAGTCACCAAAAGCTCAACCAACTAATACCAGGCCTCCTCCACATTTGTACTAATGCTTCACCGGTGAAAGGGAAAGCCTCCCATCCCCAAACCCTAATTGTGCTCATGGCATTTTGGTTTGAGACTCTTCCTTGTGGATCCAACACTGTCACCATGGTGTCTTGCCTAAAATGCCACTTCTCTTTTATGATTCTGATGGCCACCCTGTTGATAAGTTTAGGCGAGTGCACCGAGTACCACGGCATCTGCAACTGGAGGCTCTGGAACTGTTTGATCACCTCCTCTCCTTCTTGCTCAATGACAGGGACCCACACGATCTCGTAGCGCTCCTCATGGAACTTGCGCTCGTTGAAGATCTTGATAAGGATTGAAAGGTCGTGAGAGGTCAATTTGAGGTCTGAAATCAGTAGCATCACATTCTTCCTCCGGAGCGACTCGACCTTATCCTATGTAACAAACGAGGAGAATCTATAAACATTATGACAATGTGTTGTAATTGGTTCCAACGAATGTATGAGACAAAAATCTCGGCGAAGATAATTTTATGACAGCAGCATGTCTTGTAATTGGACTTGTAACATAGAGTGATGTTAAACTAGAGAGAGAGTTGGAGATATGTACCCTTGTCTTCTTTGAGCCAATGAAGAGAGGCTGAGGATCATCCTTGATGTAAAACAAGGCCTTGATCAGCTCCACATTATCGGTAGGGGCATTAAAAAGTCGCTGCAGCCTCTGATACTCCTTAATTTCCTCTGTGTTATGAAAGAAATGAGTTTATAAGACCAATTAGTCCAACATATTTAGTGTTTAATTTAGTAGAAATTTCTTCTCTTTATTCTTTCTACTAATTAAACACTAAATATGTTGGACTAATTGGTCTTATAAACTCATTTCTTTCATAACACAGAGGAAATTAAGGAGTATCAGAGGCTGCAGCGACTTTTTAATGCCCTACCGATAATGTGGAGCTGATCAAGGCCTTGTTTTACATCAAGGATGATCCTCAGCCTCTCTTCATTGGCTCAAAGAAGACAAGGGTACATATCTCCAACTCTCTCTCTAGTTTAACATCACTCTATGTTACAAGTCCAATTACAAGACATGCTGCTGTCATAAAATTATCTTCGCCGAGATTTTTGTCTCATACATTCGTTGGAACCAATTACAACACATTGTCATAATGTTTATAGATTCTCCTCGTTTGTTACATAGGATAAGGTCGAGTCGCTCCGGAGGAAGAATGTGATGCTACTGATTTCAGACCTCAAATTGACCTCTCACGACCTTTCAATCCTTATCAAGATCTTCAACGAGCGCAAGTTCCATGAGGAGCGCTACGAGATCGTGTGGGTCCCTGTCATTGAGCAAGAAGGAGAGGAGGTGATCAAACAGTTCCAGAGCCTCCAGTTGCAGATGCCGTGGTACTCGGTGCACTCGCCTAAACTTATCAACAGGGTGGCCATCAGAATCATAAAAGAGAAGTGGCATTTTAGGCAAGACACCATGGTGACAGTGTTGGATCCACAAGGAAGAGTCTCAAACCAAAATGCCATGAGCACAATTAGGGTTTGGGATGGGAGGCTTTCCCTTTCACCGGTGAAGCATTAGTACAAATGTGGAGGAGGCCTGGTATTAGTTGGTTTGAGCTTTTGGTGACTGACTTCATTTTCCCAAAGATACAGGAAGCTGTGAGTTTTTGTTCTTCTTCTTCTTTTCCTTCTTCACTTGAAAAGATTTTTGAGTTTACTTTTTAGAAGATGAATTTAGTTAAATTGATGCAGTAATTCAAGAATTTGATTCAGATTAAGAATCTGTGAGACATACATTGGATAATATGAGAACTATGAAAGACTATTTTACATTATCATGTTGTCTATTCTTTACTAATAATGAACGGTCTATTCAGCTCAGAAACATAGGATTTACCGGAACTTGTGTACGAAAATTTTGACAATGTAAGATTGAGTGTTTCAGTTTGATTTACAATATAAAGACAGATGACAAATGAGCACAATAAATTTTTCATTGATTAAAGCATTGATTTTGCTATCTCTTATCAGATCAAGGCTGAGAAGTACATCTTCCTGTATGGAGCGGAAGAACCCAAGGTCATCCAGGAGATCGAGGAGTCGCTAAAGAAGATGATTGACGACGGGTTTTCCATCGTTGCCTTCAACGTCACCAAATCGCAGCTCTTCTGGACCCGCCTCGAGAGCTGCATGCTCTCCAAGCTGCAAACCAGGGCGGACTTGCACGATCCGCTTATGCAGGACATCCTCAGGCTCTACACCAACTTCAAGAAGGACGGCGGGTTTGCGGTCCTCACCAAGGGGTCTCGGGTCGTGATCAATGAGTCCCACGTGTACATCACGAGGGTCCTGGTGCAGTACGAGGCGTGGAAGAAGCATGTGAACGTGAACGGGAAGACGTTCGACATTGTCTTCAGGGAGCAGTTCGACCGGATCTACGTCCTCCCGAGGTGCAACCACTTCTATATCCCGAACATGGTCGGCTACATCCCGGAGGACGTGAAGTGCCCGGTCTGCCCGCGCATGATGAACAACATTGTCAAGTTCGAGTGTTGCCATGGTGCACACTAGTCAAGTGATGATGAGAGCTTGCTCCGTGAGTGCTCTATGTCCCCGGGTATAATGAATAAAGAGGGCTTGCTTTGTGTCTACCCAGCCCTCCCTTCTGAGCTTTGCCTACGCCATTTAATGTATGGAACATCTATGTTCCTGTACTCCCTCTATGTAAAACGTTTCCACTTGAAGCGTGGGCTATTAAGTACTTGAAGAGTGTGCTTTTGTTCTCAATAAAATGCTTCTCTGTGCAGTTGTGCCTCATGGATGTCCAACATATAAACTTACAGATCGAATTTGAGTTTAAGTTAACTCATCTGACAATTTTTAATGTATTATCGACCGAATGTGGTGCGACTCGTTTGTAAGCTGCGATAAAAACCTTAAGCAGCACCTCAAGATCACCACAATTAAATTCAAGAGTCACAATTGATTCATCATTCTTGATACGAATATTGACAAACTAATGCTTAAGAGCTTCCATGCGCCGAGTTTCTTTCATGCTATTCAAGACCTATTGCCTTAAAGATTTCAGAGAGGACAGTGGCTTAGCTACTTTGCTTTGCTTAAACCACACATAATTGAAATAGAATTGGATCATATGGCTTGCTGGTCGGGTTGGATATTTCTCCATCGAGGATTAAAAAGTGCTGAGTCCCAAAAAATGCTTGAAGGAGTGTAAGTTCTTTTCTTGTAAGAAAAAATTGGGACGGGTCGCATGATGGTCCAGTTGCCGGAAAACAACTTTCGATGCGAAGATGCTAAATGAAAAACGTCTCTCCCATTCCCTAATGCAGAAATGCAAGAATGGAGATGCTAAACACATTGTCAACCCCAGTAGTCAGAATGTGACAGAAAAACAAACGATCCTTACTAATATTTGGCTGCGAACAATAGATGAAATTCTGGAAAGAAACTGATGAAAAAATTATAGCTCTTTTGATCAGACCTCTTTTTCCATTTTATTAGTAATTTCGTTCCCTTGTAAGGACATGAGAGTGGTGGATGGGTCCAGTGCGACTAATGAGGTCACCAAGTTAATCTCTCGCAAGGGAAAATCAATGAAAGTTCAAATAGCAGGGCCTATTTTTATCTGGCTATGAGCAAGTTATAGAAAAGCATAAACAAGTGTAGACATTGTTGGGGTTGTCCAACATCGGTTGTGGAAGGGATTGGGGGTCGGTTTATAAATGTGAAAGAAAACCTCAACCTTTAAGTTTGTTTTCGGGATGAGAGAGGCCCAAGACCACTTAACGCTGGTATCGAAGCCCAAGTTACTAACAAATTTGGATCAATAGTCACACGGGAGAGATATGGGTTGTCCTGCCTTTGATCTACGGCCCGATATGTGAGGGAGAGATTGTTGGAGTTGTCCTACATCGGTTGTGAAAGGAACCGGTGGTTAATTTATAAGTACGAGAGAAAGTCTCAACCTTTAAATTAGCTTTGAAATGAGAGAGACCCAAAACCATCTAACATATATGAGATTACAGAAGCAAACAATTAGTTTGGAATGTGTAAGTTGCATCCTCAAAGAGCTTTCATGTACTTATGTGTGTAACAATCAAACAACTTCGATAAACAAAATCTGACATTCATCCCACAACTGGAAAGAAGCAAAGAAACAAATTGTTTTCACAAATAAGGAAGAATCGAAAGAGGTTTTATTTACAAAAGAGATGGAACTTATTGGAAACGATAAATTTTGTTGCGCGGAACAAGCCTTCGATTAATAAATAGACAAAATAAGAAAATAAATTGGATACCAGATGTACGTGGTTCGATCATAGAGACCTACGTTCAAAAAGAGAGTAGCAACAAATTCCACTATAGATCAAGCAATATACAGAGATTACAAATCATACTCGAGTCACTCAAACACTTTTAGTGTTTTTCAATCCCAATTACAATCAATAACGCGCATAGTAATTAGCCCAAATTCCTCACGAAATAATCTCTCAATTTCATGAAGGAATTAAACATAAATTCTTACCCCAAGAATTTAATTGGCTCCAAAACTAAAGTTATTGTCGCAATTCCACGAAGTCGTCTACTGCCAAGCAGTTGTAGAAACGGTGCTTTAATAATATTCTTCGTGTCAACAACAGTAGACTTTGTATATATACAAATAAGCAAAACACGCATTGGAGAAACCAAATAGGGAAGTTCAGTCAACGAAAACCAAGATTGACTTTCCTATTTCATTTTTGTCTCACGTGGAAAGTCTAACTCCAATTAAAATATTGTTATTGATCTTGATTTGAAATATATCGAATAGAATATATCACATTGTTTTCATCAACATATATTTTCGTGATATTCAAAACAAATCTTATCTTTAATTTCAAGATCAAGATATATTTATTTTCGAAATTTAGATTTTCGCTGCGGGCTCAAATTCGAGATAATTCTAACAAATTTATTACTAGCCTTTTGTTTTGCCGTAAAATAATCAATCTTTTGATGCATTCATTTCTGCTTAATGGGTCATCCATGCGTTCTGAAATATTATCTTGGTTAGTTAGCTATAAATCTATGTGAGACTTTTGAAGGCATCAGAACTATTCGACTGCTTCCGTAATTGATTCAGTAAGTTAAGATATGACTTCTTAAAATCGCAAAAAAAAAAAAAGGCTTAAACACATTAAGAAGCCACTGCAGAAGATCAAAGAAGATGGCACCCCCCTCGTCTCCCACAATGTTACTAACATGCCGCTCGTCTGGAGTCACCTCGAGAGCTTAATGAACTGGATTTTGACTTGGATGATGGACGTGAACATGCGCGAAGCCCTCCTGCGAGACGTCCTCAATCTCTAGACCAACTTGAAGATAATGTTGACGCAGCAACTGGGGATATCTCATACTTACAAGGTTAATTTGGTGGTGGAATGCATAGTTTGGATGTGGCAGAGAGACTCTGTATTTATGTCACGTCATCTCCCACTCAAAGTAAGTTTTGAAATATTCGACCAAAAAAAAAAAAAAAAAGTAAGTTTTGAAATAGCGATAGAACAGCTAATAATAAGTAAACCCAAAAGACTAATTGTTAGACTTCTTTTAAGTGCTAGGAATTATCTGCACGCCAATTTCTGAAATTTCGTGTTAAGGTATGACCAATCCTTTTTAACGTTTTCAGGTTTCTAAGTATTTTCATTATTTATTCTCACGACAAATTAAAATCCTTATTTCATTGTTGGGATTAACAGTGATTTTAACAGCATCAAATACGAACAAATCTCTGATAATATTCAGGTGTTAACTATTTAATAAGAGTACATACAGATTTATGGCGTCCCTTCGATAGGATTCTGGCTCCATCACTATTTAGAGGTCTTGCCCATTATTTCAGGTCAGTATGCATTACTCGTCGATGTTCTTATAAGCAAAAATTCATTTTATGTGATTAATGTCACAATCAAAATGCATTTTCTCAAGTTATTTGAAAATCCGTCTTGAGAATGGTTTAAATGATCGATGATTTTTAAATCACAAACACCAAACTCATTGGACTAAATAACTAATTCAAATCAGTACCAAAGCACGGCACAATGCATACAATTTTTCTTTTTCTTTTTTAATGAACCAAGGTGGATCTCTCGACTTTCAAATTTAGACTTCACTTTTTTTTAACAGCACTCAAAATTTGAGTTTACATTGAAAGATTTTGAACATATAAATTCCGAAACTTCAATGAAGTAGGAATTTATTTTTATGAATTTCAATGTGTTCGTGGACAAAATCATATTAAATTCGACTTTTTCTATTATTGTCCTAAGAAGTGACAAGTGGTCCATTGTAACCAATCTCCAATAGATAAGGGGACCGATGACCCCTCTTCCCTTTTTAGCATGTGTTAAGATGATGATGTAGAGACATACATTCATCATTGGTTTCAACCTAAGTAGCACCGATACCGATACCGACACGCGACGCGACACGACACGACACGACATAACGCAGCACGCCAACACGTCATTTCTTAAAAATAGAAAATTTTGACACATTAGGGACACGTTATATATTAAATATATATTTTTACATATACATGAAAAATTAATCATCTTTATGAATATTTCAATTAAATTAATTTGATAAAAATGGAGCTTATGGAAATGACTTGTGATTAAACGGCTGGAGCGGGATGAATTGATATTAAAATGATAGCAGTACTATTTGAACCTTGTGACAGAATACAGGAACCAAAGATAGTTTAAATGTCTATACATGGTTATCTGTGACATGGACAAACAATGTAGGAGTGGCAATAATGCTGCCATATGGTTCCCACGGAAGTGAAAGGATCATTGAATATCACCCCTTATAAAATAGACCATACCAACTTCGGCATTCGTCTATTAGAATTTGCTGCATATGTTGGCAGCATCAAATCTAATGACGACCAACAAAATTATGCCAAGCATGAGATGCTTGTGCTTCTTTGGCACTCGGAGTTGGAAATGCAATAAATCAAATAACTAATTGAAGATAGAGGATGTTATTTGTAAAGATTGTCCAAAGGCATCTTCTGCTCTGAACAAGTACTTATAATCGTCTCTATTATCCAGCAAGGAAACACAATATTGGCATAAAACACCAGTATAACTACCTTGTGCCAAGGACGAGCCTTGATTTGTGGAAATCTAAAGTCTGTATAATTAGGGTTCATGCATCGAACTTCTTCTTGCGTTGGAGTATCGAGAACCTACAAGAAGGTCCTTGATTAAACCCTTAGAATACGTAAATGGAGAAAACAATCAAACCAGATAATGAGGATTCACCTTGATGATCTTCACAAGTTGGTCCACTGTATTTTCTCCTGGAAAGAGTGGCTACACCAAAAAAACTAGAATCATTAGAACTAGTGAGCAGCAGATACAAAGAGAAAGAGTATATTTTGGAACTGAATTGGTAAAAGGTGGAGATTTTTAGAACTGAATCGATAAATTTAAAAAGTTTAAGATTAAGTTAGTAAAAATATAAAAAGTTTAATTTCTTTTGACAATTTTCTCCGGTTGATGACTCTTCTCAGGTTCACACAACAAGTTTGTCCGAGCAAATGATAAAAAATAACGGGTGTTACTTTTTTCTATATGTACATTAGTATAAGAGAAGTCCATTCTCGTGTACGAAAAGCACATGATGGTAACTGAGAGAGGGAGAAGTAGCCGTTGAAGAAAATGAGGATTTTCATGGCTCGCTCCAAAAGAATAGTTAATACCTTCCGTTTCACCCAAAGTCTCCATGAAATATTTTTCGAAATATGGATAGACATATAAAGGTTCATTTTTAAATAAAAAATGTAAATGATGAGAAATTAAAAGTCTTAAATTGCTAACAATTATTGTCAACAATGTGAAAGACATTGGAAAGTAATGATAGTCTGGAAGTAAATTTGAGTAACTAGGCATGCTTTGACCGATTAACGGTTCTTTATAAAAATTAAAATGCAGATATACATAACCCATAATCAACGGTTATAAACTATTGTCGAAACTCCACTACTATGTGATTATAACGACAGTTGCATCGACTGTATTAATTGTCGATTTCTGTCGACTAAAATATTTGACTTTTTTTTGTGTCCATCTAAAAAAAAATCACAAGACGACACTCTTATGACATATTTATCCCCACACTAATTTTTGGCTCACCGAGAAATCTGAAACCTATAATCCTAAGACACATCTTTTTTGTATAACAAAAGCTACAAAGTGGTGCTTTGACCCAAATCTATCCTCCATTGACATTCCATCTCATGTCCCATCACAACGTATACATTTCAATACACGAGACGAATGATTACAAAATAGAACTTGAGGTTAAGAAATTCACGTGTTATATATGGATCATGTTTCGTTTGAGATTTTTTAATATTATTAAGTAGATATACAATAGTGGAGTTTTTCATGAAAACAAACAATGAAGTTTCTTCGCCTATCGTGGCAATAAAAAAAAAAAACCCTTAGATTTGGCCGTGGTCCCCACCAACGTCTATTCATTTATCAGTTACAAGTCTCCACCTGGTGGCTCGTTCTCAATGTATTGCAATCATCAAAGCTAGTCTCAAGGTCAAAAACGTTAGGGGACCAATGACGGCACTATGGACATAATTGCGAATGCAATTGTCACCGTTCATTCTTGGTGGTGCTAGCCAGATGCCTTTCTCTTTCGGCACGTGCTAGGACCGTTGCCAAAGAGACCTGCGTTCATTGTCCATTTCAGATCTCGACGATTCAAAGATTAGATAATGAAATAATGATGTTGAATATTTTCATGCATTCAAGGATTAAGTTGATCATATATTCAAAGTTCAATGATATTCAAGGATTAAGTTGATCATATATTCAAAGTTCAATTATCACATTAAATAATTATAAATTTCGGAGATGATATTGAACAATCATATGATGATGAAGACACTGTAACATCAAAAATTGAGTTGATATAAAGTAAGGGACGATTTGATTTTACTCTTGAAAGTTGTCATGAAGAATTTAAATCCAAACTCATTAACATATCTAGTCAAATTCTATTTCACTCAAAATTTAAGTAAATGAGTTACAGGTCAATCTGGTATATTAATTACTCTACTTCACTTTAATTTTTCGATATGGGATTTCTATAATACAACTCATATCACAATATTTCATAATAATCTCCCCTCATTGTGTGTGAGTTCGGTGTTAGTACCTCTTTTTCCTCAATTTATGTATCCTTTCCATCAACTTATCTCAAATTGAATTTATCAAAGCTCAATTTATAACCACAAAGTTTGCCATTGGGCCCGTCCAAAAACTGAACCATCGGCTCTGATATCAATTGATGGGAGTGTCAATAAAGTTGATATCTTTGCTCAAGGAGATCACCAAGAGAAGACCCCAGTCCAAGCTTATTAATATATCCAGTCAAACACCTTCACGCAAAAGCTTAAACTAATAGTTATGGATCAACATGGCATATTAATTGCTCTATACCCTTCAATTTTTGATGTAGGGTTTCTTAACCCAACTCATCCACATGTTTTTCCTAACAGTCCTATTCAAACACGGGAATCACATCCTGTGTTTTCTCAACCAATCTCTTTTTTTCATTGAAAAACAATCCCCAAAAATATCAAGTTTTATCACATTCACTCTAAACTTTTTTTGTAACAGTAAAAATTTAAATTATGCCCACGGATAACACACTAACCATAAAAATTTATTTGTGATATCAAATCCTAAACTTGTACTTTTGGTGACATTTTACTCTCTATCAAAATTCTATCAGATGATATTCTAGCCAAAAGCAGATTTACCATGTTAAAATCATGCCATCACTATTTGTCGCTTGTCATCCATCAATGAGATTATTTATCATAAATTGCAAATTTAGTTAATAGGATTTCTTTTTTTCCATATATAGAGATAGTATTAAGAAGCACACAACGCAACATTGGCACCGTGATCGACAAAGTCATACGAAATTAATTCCAACTGGTTAAAAGAAGCCTTTGGTTACGCACACTTGCACCTTATTAAATATTAAACCGCGCCTTTATCCAACAGCTTAAGCTTTTGGAACAGTTGACAATGGTCCAACAAAATCTCATATGATATCAAAGCTAGAGATCTTGAATTCAAATCCTTATAGTGCCCCGATTTGTCTCCCCAATGATATATTTCCACGCTTAGTACTAGGCAAAAAAGACCAGCCTAAGCGTGAGGGGTAGTGTTAGAATAATTAATTATTAAACGACGCATTCATCCAATAGCTTAAGCTTTGGAACAGTTAGTAGTGGTCCCACAAATTCTCACAAATATAAATAAAAAATTCAGATATTATATTGAATAATTAAAATTTCATAAATAAACTTTCAATAAATCATATGACATGGAACCATTGCAGTAGTAAAACTTAGTTGACAATGAAGTTAGGTACAAGATTTGATTTGATTTCTGAAAAGCTGTCAATAAAAGGTGGGTCAAGTGGATTGACCGATCTCTTTCTCGATTGAGCAAAAACTGAGTGGATATGAATTGAGATAGCTAACTATTTAGCTGTTAGGTGTTAAGTAAGTACCGAAAAGATTCAAGTTTAAAGTGAATATACTAGTGTGTGGTTTGATTATAAGTTGTCAACTCAAACTTGACTTACTATTAACAGAAATTTGTCGATATTATGTTTATGTAGATATATGAAATGTCATTAAATACATTTGAATTTGTCAATGGAATTTTAATAGGAAGTCTTTTAGCCCATCATCTCGACTTAAAATTATAATTTGTTAACAAATCATAGGTTTTCTTATAAAGAGATATCACAAGGTCAAGACAACGAAATCTCATGGTCAAATTTTTTTGGAAGATAGATGTAATAATCGAAAGCGACAAACAAGTCTTTAGAGGTTAGGGCGCGCATGAGAACGTTTCTGTTTCTCTATTTCTGCTCCAAACCTATTCCAGAAATAGGTTTGGAACAGAACTTGTTGGCAAACACCAAATCTATTTTTCTATTCTGGAACAAAAATCTATTCCAGAAATAGATTTTGGCCCGAACCAGAAACAAAAATTTTTTGTTTCTGGCAGAAATAGAAAAATCTATTTCTGTTCCCAAAATTATTTCTGGAACAGAATGGTTGTCATGCGCACCCTAAAAATTACCTAAAATACGTAACCCTATGTAGTTCGTGGCGCAACTACAACCATTGATGGCCCTAATCGGGAGCGCTAATTAATTCTCGGAGAGAGAGAAAGAGAGCAAGCGAGGCAAGGTTTTACGTAGAGGTGGCCACGGGTCGGTCCGGGCCGGAACCGGCCCCGAACGGACCCGGGTCAAACCCGAACCGGCCCAATCAACGGGCCGGTTCATTGTGAACGGAACCGGCCCGTGTGGCACGGATCGTTCGCGGGTTATTAAATTTGAAAACCAGCCCGGAACCGCCGTTCCGAACCGGCGGTTTCGTGCGGTTCGGAATTGTCGGTTCCAGGCCATTTCCGAACCACCGGTTCCAAACCGGCCCGGTAGCCGTTTCCAAACGGCTATAATATAGCTGTTATGGCCGTTTGGTTGACCCACGCTATATAGCCGTTTTTTTTTAATTATTAAATAATTTTTTTAATTTATTAAATAATCAAACCATTATAAAAACCATCTTCACCTTTCAATTTTTCTCATAATTTCTCTCAAATTCTCTCATTTCCATCATTTCTCAAATTCGCTCAAATTCGCTTAATTTAGTTAGTTTTCTTCTGCTCAATTCTCTCAAAAATGGCTAGTGGAAGGGAAAGAGCCCGATGATTCCCGAAGAATCCAATTAATTTTCTCACGATCCTCATGAGTATGGCACATTGGGGATACGATGACGAGATTGATATCAACGTTTTCCTAATGTTGAGCCACATCCCGACTCAGAAAGTCTAAAATCCAACTACCAATACGAAGAAGCGTCAACAACAAAAGAATGAGTCGATGAGGTGCATCCATCATATGGCAACACTTCACCAAGCAACGTCTAGAAGAAAACGACTACAACCTCATATGTAAACATTGCAAAAAAGTATACAGATTTACAAGTGGAAGTGGCTATGGAACATTCGATGACATCTAGCGTCAAAACATCCAACGGAATTTAGGATTGACGCGAGGCAACAACAAATTCCCAAGTTTATCGATTCTAACACTTCTAATTTTTTTTCGTTATGATAGAAATAATTATGAGCAAGAATTAGCTAAATTGCTACTGTTAACCATTTATCGTTTAATTTTGGTGAAAATTTTGGTTTTAATATACTTTTGTACAAATGCTTGTACTCCACAAGTAAAACCCGTTTCGAGAAATACACTTACAATGCCAAATGTTTAAACTTTTAAAAAAGGAAAGATGATTTGAGAAATTTTTTTGCATTTTTCAATGGACGTGTGGCATATAGGTAGCGCACATTTGGAGTGATCCTTAGCAAACACATATTATATGGGTATTACCTGTCATTGGATAGATGATGATTGGAACATTAAAAAAGAATTATTGCATTTCGAGTTTTTGATGAAACGCATACGACGCATAATATTTATGAATAATTAAGCAGTTTTAGAAGAAATATTTATTGGTTATAAAAATTTTTCAATTGGTTTTGATAATATCGCGTCAAATACTGCTTCTATTCGCGAGTTAGAAATGATTTAAACCCACTTTGGTGGAAATTTTTTTTTCACATTAGATGTGCTTGCCATTTTTTTAATTATGTGACAAGATGGTTTCGAACTCTTGAAATTTCTCTCCGTCCATAAAAACAGCAATTCAATATTTATGGAAACATCCCTAAGTTATGAGAGAATGGTGATTTTGTAAATAAATTGAAGAAACCAAAAAATTTTTCAAGAGATGTTCCAAATCGTTGGGATTCTACATATGAGTTACTTAATCAATCTTTTTCATATAAAGATTTATTATGTACATTTTTTTGCGAATTAGAGATATAGAAAAGAAGTTAAAAAATATAATAGTAGAATTGTATAATGATTTTTTTAATAGATATAATATAGTTGATGATAGTGGAACTTCTTCCCAAGCTGGTGACATGCAAGGCAAGCACCTAGGTAGAGGGTCTAGAAATCTAATAATAGGCAAAAAGACAAAAGGGAATAATGGGAAATATTTTCGAAATAGAAATTTTTTAACTACTGTATTTGAGTTTCCTCAATTAGAAGTCACGGATTTCCAAATTCTAAGTGGTGGAATAGTCATTCAACTCAATTTTCATACTAGCTCACATGCAAAAGAGATTTAGCAA